>QNGE01006024.1:0-35986 GCA_008508345.1 Paragonimus westermani | reverse complement strand
GGTCAACAAATGACTGATGCTGTTTGTTATCTTCTTAACTTTGTCACACATACATTTGTACATATATATTGGAAATGAATGTTAAACGACTTACTGTAAGGTTGCAGATTCACGCTAGAGTCCGTTAACAAACAATAGAGGAATGTTGATATGACATTGCCTGACGATTCACCCTATTCAACTGCAGGTCTCTCATCCATCATCTTTCGTTCCAACCTCAACGACTGTGAAGCAGTGGCTGTCTTTATCCTTGTTTCCACTGAATGAACAGCGAGCTTCTGGTACAAGCCGTACCCCTCTCAGTTTTGCATGGGGCACGATTTTCACGTGATCCGTGTTGGCCTCGTGACCGATGTCTGCGAAGTGATGACCGTCGCGGTCTACGTTTGTATGGTTGCATCGTTTATTTATATTTGTGCACGCATGTGCACAAGTGCTTTCCTCTCTCTCCCACATATTATTGGACAGACACTTGATCGCGAAGACAACTTGGGAATTTTCATGTGGTTCTACGTGATTCTGGGCGTTTCCTAAGGCTTAATGTAGTATTGGACTTGTGTTGTGTGAGACATGATGCCCAGTAGTTGCGGTATTTATTGAGATGCTTCTGATGTGTATTGAACCTATGACACTGTCAAGTGCGTTTTCGCCCTATAAGTTCACTTTTTTGAAGCTTGTTACAGATGCTCACTGGGACACCTATTGGGAGGAAGCAGTTTGAATAGATGTTCTTACCCTCATCTTATAATAACGGAAAGGCTACCGTGCGTGTCTGCAAGTTGGAACAATGTTTGCAGGTAGATATGAAAGCTGTGGGCTGGATGGTTGCTGCTGAATTCCCGAGTGACATCAGCTACCATCGTCGATTCACACCAGACATTAGCTACAGGTTTGTCATCAAGCCTTCTTATAATCGACATTTTGAGGGACTTGAGGCGTGAATTTTTCCCACTTTTCGACTAAGGCATACCCTGTCTACTAGGTTATTTGGGCAACTGAGGAACTGGTCAAGCCGAATCCCAGGCAAAACAACAAGTGTGTTATCCGTATGTCGAAGCCACACTTTAAATGTCCAGAAGAATTAAGATACAAGGCGCTGCGTTACATCTGCAAGCAAGTTGTAGACTCATCCTCAAGTAGAGCTCTACCAACTAAATTATTTCTTCCAAAGACAGATTCGTTCTACTGTAGAGACCGTCGCCTTCACGTACTTTTGGCTTCACAACCTTTTATCTCATGCTTACATGTGTATTTAAGGTATTTAAAAAAGACAATGAGTAGTGAACGATTTATTGGGTTGTTTTAAAACCAGAGCAGGATCTGGCATCAAACGAATGGACGTCAGAAATGAGATTGTTCTGCCGCTCACTGCATTTTTCTATGGGTCTCTCTTTGCTCGTTTTCGGTTTCAGTGTCAAAGATACCGACGTAGTGATTGTTTGTATCCACGTGTCACACATATGTACACATATGTATAATTTGACCGGGAAAAATACCTGTGTACGTTCAAAAACGTGGGGAATTAAATCCACTAGAATGGAATACTGGATATACCGAAACAAAAATGGCACAGTGGTGTGTAAAGCAACCGTTACCTTATTCTTTAAGGACCTTTGATATGTTAGAGACAGAAGTAGTGAAATAAAACTGGTAACTTTACAGCTGCGGAACACCATGCGGTTAGACCGAAAAATGAGGCATAACTATTTGATTTGTCATGTTGTGCTGATTTCGAGAGTGTAAATTCGTACAGTTGCGCTACAAGCCGAATGTCTTACGCGCTCGGACTTCAGTTTTTTGTTGTTTTTCGTGACAGATAAGACTCGTTATGTGCACGGCCTTCAGTTCAATCTCCCTTGAGAATTTCCCTGTCGAATGATTTTAAACAAAACGAAATTGGCTTTGGGGTATCTGTTTGAGAGTGAACATTTCAACGTACCATAAGTATAATTTAGTGCCTTCGTGTCCTTTGCAAATACAAACTGGCAAAACGAAATGGACTGTGTTCATCTTCAAAATCGACGTGTAAAATAAAGTTCGTTGTTCAGATTAGGAATGGCAATCAACGGAGAAAAACCCACTGTTTCAGTTATTCATTGGTGAATTATTCAAGACTGATGATATCTAGTGGTACGTTATCTCCCGTGCACAGGTCACATTGAAGTTCATGGCAATATTATCAAATCCCCTTATGTTGTTACCATTCATCACGAGACTTAAATGAACTCAGATAAACAAAAGTTGCATGATTAAGAAACGGTGAGTTGACATGGTTACGTAGAAAAATTTCTAAATAAAAAGGAGTGCACAATCAGGTAAAAACATGGTGAGAGAGGGGTAATATTTCATTGACGTAATCAAATATTCGCTAGCTTAGCGGGTGAATGTTTGTTTCAAAATACAGGTGATGTGTGAAATAACAGTCAACAAATGAACAACATGGCGCTTAATCAAAAGAACTAAAAAAGAAGATAACGAACTATTTTGAACATTTTGGTGCGCTGTCGAGTTCGTCATTTCGTAAAATAGTCCATCGCATCGTCCAAAGCAACAGGAAAATTTTGAGCAAATAATGATCGCGTGCAAGGAATTTGCGAGCTGACGGTCGTGAGTCAGTTCCCAGCATTTCATGCAGGAACTGAGGACGTGGTGCAGGAAATTGGTAGTGTAATATGATTTGCCATAAGCAGTTCCTCCAATATTCTTATTTGTTCCTGATGCAAACTGATCTCGGCTCGAAGGGCACGCATTGTACTATCTTGACTTGTCGTCACGGAAATTATGATTGCTAGAAGAAGGAAGGATAAACACTTCTGAATGCTATCTCAACGCAGCCGGTTGAACTACTTGTCAGTGAGCACTAAAATTCTGCAACTAAACACCAGTAAACAAGGTATGGAATGTATTCTCATGGCTGACAAGATTTACTTTCAACAACAATTTGTCCTTCGATGAAGGAATATGTACCAAATGTTTCGGATGGTGTAGCTGTTTAACTTTCCGAACGTAAACAGTACTTTAATCCATAGTGGTTGCACAAAACGTTTCGCGCGCAAATGTTGGGCATGCACTCTGTACCAGTGCTAATGTGGAAAGAGAAGTGTGTGGAATACTGATTTGCTTCAGTAAATAAATGTGCTTTTCTGCGTGAAACTCAATTCGTCTTATGCACTACTTTAACATGTGTGCAGTGCTCTTTCGGTTTAATTTCGCAGAAAGGATAAATTGAAATGAAGAACCGTGTATATAACTCGAAAATCTCAAACTGGCGAACATTGGCTCGATAAATAACAGTTTACAGAATTACCTGACTTAAACACACCAGTTAGCTCGGAGTAAAACATCCCTGATGACAAATGTTCATTGTTTTACATGAGGTCAAAGCTGAACAACAGGGCGAAACATGTCATTTTGGTCGATAACTGTTACAGCTGCGGTTCAACGGCCAGAACACCAATTCAACATTAAAGGCTTCTTTTTCGAGTTGTAAGTTGTTATACAAGATGCATGCTTACATATTCTAGTCTATCTTCAAGCTCCTGTACCAAAATAGTTGATTAATTTAAGTGTTTTCCACGTTTATTGTATGCCAACATTTAGAATTGCTTTATTCAAGCAATTTTAATTCATAAATTTAACATGTGAATAGGATTTAATCAGTCGCAATTTAACACAGATATTAGCGTGTTCACTAAGTAAGACATTGTGAAGCTCAGACTGTTAGCACCAACAATTTTGAATTGTTTAATGAAAACATCGAGGGATCCGCCGCACACAAACCAACATAAAAAAATACTCATCAGTAATATAAAAAATAAGGCTAGGGACAAACAATTTCTAGCTACCAGAATGCTATTGTGCTGTTCGGACACACTGCAGTTTTAAAGTTTAAGAATAAAATCCGACGTTCGTTTTAGTCATATTAAATATATTTCGATTGTCTGTTAGATGAACAGAAGTGCTTAGTGACGCAGAGGACTTGCTGATATATATTGCCCAGATTGAGGCTAAGACAGAAGTGAGCAGTAAAATTCACCAATTTCTAGAGAGTGAGGCAAGTGTAAATTTTACTTTGGTGAAGACATTAAAGTTTGGCTCTGTTTTTACTCATTTGTTGATGAAGACATCCACGATACGGACTAACTAAGGACAGACTACTTAGAGAAATCTCGCTGCCCTGCACACGATCTAGACATCATCCAACGAAATACATGACGGACTGTTTGTCTCATTTCACATATTACATAATTATTTGGATGGTGTTGTTCATGCTGTGTCCAAAAACACTTGTCCGAGCCGAGGTAAAATAGTGTATGACGGACATTACTGAGTAACGAAAAGAAAAACCCACAGGGACAATAGAGCATAAATTGTCACTTACGAGAATTACATACTTAAAAACTGTTTGCCAATTCTATGTCATAAAGTAGAATGCTAGTCATATGTTATTCAATATCCGTATTTTTTAATTTTCGTGCACTTTGACCACGAATTTCACCTCTGGCCTTTGTTTTTACTTTTTCGGCTCTCTTTGTGCAGTTTGACTGTGAACGTTATGCATCGCGGTAACACAGCACATATGTACTACTTCACATGCAATTGGCTGGATGATAGTGAATATCGTTTGTGAATAACACGTATACTTGAGTTACACAAAATCTTTGGTGCCATAAGGTGATCTACAACGTTTGATTACTGCGCACTGGCGGTAGGCATAATTTCTTCCGGTCATACTGACGTTCTATCACCTGTTGATGTCATATGACCTACAATTTACACGCCCACTGATGAAAGGAAATAGGCAGTTGAGAAAAATGAAGCAAACGATTGGTCTGAAAGTGAATAGAAAATTTTTGGCAGTTTAGTAAAGTTTAGCCAATCGTAGTGAGGTGAATTTGTATGCACGTGGGTGAACGGTAATGCGCGTCATACAAAGCTTCATTTAACTAGGGCGGTTTGATTGAACTGTGGAACAAATGGAACACTTGAAGTGACAAGACGAGTTTACTCTCAGTTTGCTAAGAGTCAGACTAGGAAACTAACCTCCAGTTGCATCGTACACATGTACTTATCAGACTGTCTCAACAGTTGATATGGTCACCTTACTGAACACTCACTGGCTGTAGTTATCGCTTGTTTATTTGACCCGACAACTTGCTTTGGGATGAAGTTGTCGGTTAACGGGTATACTCACGCGTTGTTCAAGAGCGCTGCCCAAAACACATGGTTACAAACAAAACCTTATTCTTTGTAGGCTCAAGGAAAGCCAGTTGGGTAGGGTCACACGTTCACTTCACACACAACTTCAAATTGATTGAAAAGATTATTGTGAGGATTTCGCAGTAGATGTTCGGTTAACTGTGTGCAATCTGCAATTTCTTCCATGAACAATAAATTCCATATCATTGAGTAGTGATGACGTTTAGAAATCCTGATAGAAGGACAAAATCAAGTGTCTGGTAATATTCGAGTGTGACGAAGTGAAGAAAATGAGTGCTCCCCATTGTCAACACCATGCCACACACAACATACATTTAAAACTTAAACGTTACACAAGTGAAATACGGTTAGTTTTAGGTGCTTCCACAACTACTTTATCGCAATTCGAAAAGTGATTAACTAAATGGCCCTACAAAATTTTGTTTTCTCTTAATCCATGATCCAGATGTGCTCAAACCACAACACTCGGTTTGACTGTTTGGCCGTTCCTCACTTCAACCGAATGGTCAGACCGTTGGTAGACATTCTGAGACCTACACACAGAGGACAAGGTATATTCAGCTTACGCAACATGTGCACAGAACAGATGGTACCTCACCGTCGTAAATGACTGCAGCGTAATCAAATCAAACCCCTAGACCTAGTTGGAGCTTTGATTAAACTGCATCCTGGTTCGCTTATATATAAATTAGTTTAATTAACATACCTCAAGTAAAGGCTATTGAACACACAGCATTCGACGGTTCACTTTATGTCATCGTTGATTTTTTTCTGTTACGTGTGATATGCTATTGGTGAATAAAGTTGGAATCACTGAATTGTATGCTCGGCTAATGTTGAAATTTTGGGCTTAACAAAAAAGAAGTTTTATTTATCGCCATGTAGTACCAATCGCTCACAAAATTCAGCTCTTTCAGACACCAAACGTGAACGGGATTCGATTAGCGCTCATAGCAAAGGTAAGTATGGAAGATCATATAAATGTAACTAAAAATATTACAAATGAACGGTAATACACGAGTGCACACTCATTTTAAACAAATTTTGGATTTGAGATAAAAGCGGACGGACAAAAATGTTCGGCGAATAGTTTAAAGTTAAATTGCAGCAAATCCAATCTGTAACATTCAGTAAGCTGGAACACTGAACTTTTGTGTTACAAAACCAATCACGTATGTACTCGACGCGCTTGACTGTGGATTTCAAACTGACCATTTGAATTCCTGTAAAAGGCTAGTTTAATCCTTTGTTTATTAATTCCGATGAACAGTCGGCTGTTCATTCTTGACAAAGAGCATGCGCACACTTAATGTACATAATCCTCCTCATGCATCTGTGATCTGTAGCCTACGTCAAGGTGAGCAGATTTGTTGATAACATAATCGCAAGCAATTGGTCTTGTTCACACAAAACGGTGGATCAAATTTCGTAAGAAACAATAAGTTCAAATGTACTTTCAGGGACAAAAAAGGCAAAGAATCCCGTCGCATGCCATGACTGAAGAAAATGACGTTGATTAATGAGTTTTATCTCCAATCTGCTTATCGACGTTAACTAATTTTAAAAGCAAAACTCCGAATCTGGTGTAACATTATGGGAAGCGCGACTTCAAACCATCACCAGCATGACCAACCACCAGTCACCTGTTCTTGACTTGTAATGTTTTAAGCTCATCACACTGACCGTTGTTGATTATCTGTATGATTCTGGACACTCTTTTGTATCAAAGAAAAATAAGTTTGAACAATCGTACAGCATAATGTGAGTAGCACCAGTAAACTACCCTTGAAGGTAGTCTGCTAATTCTGTTGAAGTCATACCACGTTCACATATTACACTGTAAACGATAGCTGTTATTCTCACTCATAACAGACGTGCCGGGATTCCGCACTTAGTTGGTAAACTGTCGTGCGCACAAGTTCACTAATATTCTCTCACAAGCTACTTCGGAACAAAACTGTAATCCTCTGTACAATCGGTACTGATGGTCACCTTTTAAAAAAATGTGAAAATTCTGGCAGTTATGTTGGTCTATCGCAATGTGTTCTTCACTCTGAGGTTCCATCTGCGCGCGAAATGTGTTTGATGCAATATTTAATATCAACTGATTTTGAAGGCAATCAGCCGTCAACGAGGAAACCCGGGCAGTTGTGGACTGAAGCGTGAGTGGGTGGGCAACATAAATCTGGCGTGAGAAACGACTGGAATGGAACACTGAATACCACTGATTATGTGATAAGATATGACAAACAGGTTGTTGAAACACACAATCAGATCGCTCGGCTGCCGACATCTGCAAATTTGGAAATGAAGCAGTGCAAATTAGTCCATTTTGTGGCATTAGATCATTCAGGTGATGAATTTACTAGATCCCAGTAAATGAATGAATATATAAGTAAACCAACAGTTTCTAGAGGAAATATAAATCGAAGCGATGTAATTACTGAATAATCCGGAGAAAATATGACCGTCTGAGAACGCAGTCGACTGTCACAGTTAGTTGGATAGTCGCAGTATGTTTGGTTGAAAAGATCGTGCGACTTCAATTCTACTCACTGGTAACTGTGGCTAAAATTTCAAACATGATGATTCCACCCTGCTCAGTTTGAGGCTAATGGAGCAGTGATTAACACAACCAGCTTACCAGAACATAGGCGGTGACTCAAAACGCGAGTTCCTAAGAGAACAAAAAGTCAATTTATTGATTCATCCCAGAATGAGCTATTCGAAATATACATGAGAATACGAAAACCCGTTGCTAACTATGAGTATAATTCACATTGCAACATACAGGACCCCTGACTGCTTCTTCGTACTGCCACATTATATGGTTTACAGTACGTCTGAACTAGGCGGAATCAATTAATATTAACAGCTTACCACTTGAGCTGTAGTCATAATTATCCTTCTGGTGTTGGTTCCGAACTTAATTTTCTATGCAACTGACAACACCACTGTTTTCTTCCTTCAACAACAATATGAAACTATGTAATTCACACAATTAACAAACGTTTCTGCTAACATGTAAATTGTCAGTGGAGGAGGCGCCAATGTCAACAGTTTGTGGTTGCTAGAAACTTGTCCAAACAAACTCTGCAATATAAGCCCGAAAACAGTTTTATGGTTTTGGCTTATTGTTATTTTCTCGTTTACCTAATATAGCAGTCTCCAGTTCACCGTTAAACCAATGAAGGAATCTATTGATAAGGTCCCACACACTCACCTGCATTGAGCTGAATAAGCAGTTGGAAGAATCAGATATTTTTAATTAAAAAAACCGGTCAAGTCAGATTATTTCTATCAGTATTATGGCATACGCTGCATTTATTGCAAACCCCAAGTAACCCGGAATACTGATTAGAACAGTCAACTGCTACCTAGCGATTGAAAAATCCGACACACACGGAACGTAGACGAGAAAGTCTGCATGCTTAATTTGGAAAGTAATCTACGTAGAAGAATTACTCACCATCACTGTCATTCAAACGGATGCATTAACAGAGTGTCAACATAGTGTATGACATTTGGAATCAGCACAACATTACGTTATTGCAGCATTGATACACTTCTTTGTTCCTCTGTGGAAGGACAATTCAGAAAAACTATCTTTGATTGCAGGTTCAGGTTATTTCATGAGTCCGCCACTTCAGACCAAAACGCCATTGCAAACTGTGTTCTAGGTTATGCCACCCTTATTGTAGCGAGAAGGCGTCCAACAAAGCACGATTTTTATTTTCCAAATCGTCAATCACATGCAACGCGCACTCTCTCGTTTATGAGTCATAAATCCAACCCGCAACACCCTCCGGTTTCCGTTCACACGTCGTGTGCACTTCTGACCGGTAAACGTGTGTGATCGGCGCCTTCTACCGGGGGGTTTTCTGCCTGCCATTCCTCGTCTGTTTGTCCGATTTCCTTGCGCGATGGCTCGTCCGGCTGCTCGTGCTGTCCGCCATCCACCCAATGTTGACCTTCACCGTATTCCAACATCGTGTCGAGATGTTCCTCTAAATGTTGGGAAAACCACGCCTCCGATCTGACCGTCTGTCGTATTTCGCCTGCCCTGCCTCGCCCGTTGGTCCGATCCAGTCGAGGGATAACTCATCCGGTCGCGCCCGTTGTTCTTGATTCGATCGCGACAGACTTTTGAACGTACCTCCCCCGCGTTGAGGTATTCGGCCGAGCGTTCGAAAACGCGCACCTCCGGCCTGACAATCCACCACATTATAACCAAACCGCATTCGGCGTAAACTGCTGGTATTTCAGTTTAGATTGCAGGAAGTTTACTGTGGTCATCACCGGCCTTTTACAAAATGAAGGTTGGCGTTACAATGAAAGTGATGGCCACTGATTGTTGATATCATTTTCTAGCAGTTACGTATTCCTTTATACGAATGTCATTTTGGTGGGTGAATAATTTTTCAGCCAAAACTTTTACACATCGTAAACAGTTAGCACCTAAAGTGGGCGGCAACTGCTTGGGGCCAGATAGGTTTTGTTAGCCTCAAGCATATTGCGGAAGTTAGAGTATCACCAGTAAACGAGCACCAGATTGTAGTCCAGATACTTATTCATTAGACTAGGTGGTTGCAATCACTTAGGTTTCCGAAACTTATCTAAGGTAATTTCTTCAGCTGTTTCGTTTTCTTTTCTCGTAAGCCGTAGATGAACTACAATCTACCACTTATTCACCGGTAGTACGTTCGATTCCCGACATGCGTGGTACTAGTGTGAAACATCAAGGTCAAAAGGTCGTCCATCAGTTCTCTGATTGCCACCGGGTTTCGCTGTTTGCAAATCCTCTCGCAAGTCCCTGTGAATCTATGCTGAGTTCCTGTTGGACAACAAGTCAACCACCAAAGGCTGACCGAGATCAGTCTATGAGAAAAGAGGAGCACCAGCTAAGGAAAATGAAGTATTCCACATCTCCATTAGTGACAAACTTAGCTATTCATTGACAAGGGGCTTTCATAGGCTCTTCTTCCGATACAAATGGCTGTGGAGTTGCTATTCAACAACTATAGGTAGAACGCTTCGCCACACAAGTAGCCGAATGCATATAATTATGGTTTGACCTAAAATTCGCGTCAGAATTGTGTTATGTAATGAGTGTAAGTGGTTGGCTTGTTATGGCTTACGTCGGGTAATTGCAAGATTTGCACGCACTGAATCGAGTTTTGCAGCCGAGAGAATTTGGGTAGGCCAGCAAACTCACAGAAAATTGTGTACAATCCAGATCTGTGTTTGTTGTCACACGAACCGTCGACCAAACCACTATACGGAACAGCGTATATCCTTAGCTTATTGTATTGACATGTGCTCCTCCGGAAAACCCAAAGAGCACATTCACGATCGACTTAGTTACAAAAATGATGAAATAAAAACCTGTGGGATAACTTCATATTTCAGAACAAAATGACTAGCAGTATGCAATCCAAGGATTTTTACTAATTGGGATCAGTTATTGACCAATCAACAGTGAAGTTACTTTCTGAATGCCCACGTCAATCTCCTCAATTACGTGACATATCTGAGCAAAAACATCTGGTGTCAAGTAGTCAAAATTTCTCAGCATACTCGATCAAATTTTCAATTTCTGCCAATGTTGTACAACTTTTACAACATTAGCAACCGATAATTAACTCTGTGACATTGAAAGATTTTCAACTTCCTCGGGAATGCAACTTAAACTCATGTCTTACTCTATGCTGAGGCACGCTCACCTTAAGATGTAGTGATGGCGATTGTGAAATTTAATAGCCGCAAGTTAATATCACGCAAAAATTTCGGTGAACGGCTCCTTTCTATAGCTCTGAAACTCTGCAATTTTGTCTGGCCAACACGAAGCGGATAAAATCCATGACTACTTAGAACGTGTGAACCTTCATAAGATGCAGAGTTATACAGGTCAGGACTCATGTATGAATAACTACAAAAGGACTTTCAGTCAGAAGGTGGTCATTGAGGGTGTCGTGTAGAGAATCACTGAAACGTCTCAACCGTGAGGGTAGAACATGTGGTATCAAGGGTAGAACTCAGTTACCAAAGCAATGCATTTTCGTCTATTAATAGCCTTAGATGTTCGGATTTCGCACTCAGATTACTGGCTGTATGGATGGCCTGCAGAAACGCGCTGCAGTGGGTAAAATTCTGTTTTGCTAATATAAACCACTGGTTTACCGTCTGCCGAACAATAAAATGTGCTTCGGTAGCATACCTATTGTGAAATCTGTAGTGTTCAACTGGATAAGAGAAGTGATAGAACTTAAGCGTGTCTACGTTGCTTGCGCTTTGGCAGTTGAGGTGATGACTTACATTCGGGTTTTAAAGGTGCACATCCATCTTTCATGAAAATTTAATTGTACGTGCCAAACTACTCGTTAGTAACAGTTCAACGCCATGCTCAGAAATTTCCTCAGCGAATTCCATTGTGACTATTCAGGGATGTCTGTCGAGTTAGTAATTTATATGGATTTGACGGTATGTTGCATAATTTACGGAACACCGGATCTCACTGTGCAAAGTTAGCGCTCTGGGTGTGGGTCATTCGCTTGGTTAACATAAGTAATGAAGGATCGTTAGATGCAGTCATCATTAGTGATTGTGTTAATACTTCACTTTCTATACAAACGGAAAACACAAAAGACAATGTTACCGTGCATTGTGATTAGGTGAAGAAAGAAGGAGCACAGAACACATTCTGTGTCTTGATTCGAGCAGTCAGCACCACCAAGGCTTAATTTAGCATAAAACAAATTAATAGCAAATGGAGGTAAGGACGGATCTTTAAACACACGTAGATTTCCTCTTTGACTGAACAAACATCAAAACTTCAGATGTAACACGATCGGACCATTTAAGTCCAATTCCCCGGATCACTCATGAACAACAACAGATTAGCAAACCCAAACGGTTTACCATAGGATAATCATATTCTTGTTAAATGGGAATGATTCAAGTTAAACCACAATATAGTTTAAATCTGCCAGATTATCGTTCACTTAATGGACAAGCTACCGACCAACTGTGAAGTGAAACGTCGTTAGCAAGCATTCTATCTTTATGAAAAATTTGATGGAAACAGTATGAAAAGTAATAGGCCAGACATGAAGAAAAACAGGCTGGCGCAATTCTCTTCACAATTGTGATGCGGATTAATAGGGATAAAACAATGACCGCATTTACAACAGCCAACAAGCACACTTTGTTAGAGATTCCGATAAGGTAGAGGCAAATTAACAAATAGTCAACTGTAACTAGCTTGTGACGCTTTGCAGTAACAAACAAATACCAGTTAATGTAGATATTTGTTCGAAAGTTTTAAAACTTGCGTCTCTTACTGTTGCACGCAATTCAACAGTTTATACAGAGTTAGGGTATGGTTAGTTGTAATCAGTCTAAATTGTCGTATATTAATGCTTAAAGGCGATGATAAACTGAAAGACTCTAAAACACCTCTAATGTAGCTCAAGTTTGCACTGTGCAACATACGATGGAGTCGTTACGTTCATCACTAACTGTAAAGGATGAAGTGATAAACGTGTATAAAAGGACCTCATTTATTGCAAAAATGTATGAAATCAAACCCAGCGTATACGATTAATGAGGATTCCATAGTAAAACTGTTCACATTGTTCAAATTGTGTCTTTCCTCAGTTTATTCGCAAGTGTGGTTTGTGTTATCATGTTTTGATTTTTTCCACCTATACGACTTCGATGACTGAACACATTTAAGGACAGTGATCGTAAGTTTATACCTGGAGTGCAGCAATATAACTGGTCGAGTGGAATTCCGCGTCCGGATTACCGGACGGAGGGAATTTGTGAACCGAACATCCGCAGATTATGCGGTATGTTAAGACCTGGACTTTCAACAAAGGGTTTGCTTCTTCAAAACTGACGGTCTGGCAAAACTAACTGGCTTGAATAAATGCAACTTGGCAACAGTAAGTTTATTCTCCTCGGAGAGCTTTAAACCTGGGCAAACTTGTTCACCACGAATCTCACAACCGGCAATTCAATAATAAATCGCCAGTGTGAATGCCATCCAGCTGGAGTCTTCCTAGTGGTACTGAGTGATGGATGAGTATCTCAAATCACTCATACATTGGTTGATTGATTGAGTGGCTTCCGTTTCGTATTCTGTGCCCAACGCCTTAACTAATGGAGGCATCTGTATACTCGGTACGGGACGCAAAAAGTTATTCGATTTTGTTGATAAAACAAAATGGGTTGGATTTCTTGAAACTGTCAATCAATTCCGTTATTTCTGTACTGCCACTTGACTGTTTATCGTCCCTGAGTTCAAAATTCATTCAATCAGTTGGCGATTGCATCGTGTAAACCACGTAACGATTGTCTCACTACTACTATCGCTCACTTTGATCAACAATTCACACAGTTCCATTCAAAGAAAGGACTAGTGGTGACACCACACTAAGCAACAACAATGTGGAAAAGGACAGTCGAAGCAAGCTGTCTTTCAAATGTAGGGTGCTTCGTGGATAACAATACTGAATAACTGACAATTACTTCAATGAGAGAGGCGAACGCTAATTATTCAGTCGTCAATTGAAAATAACTTGTGTGATACATCAACACAGAGAAAGGATAGGGAAAGTTTCTCAAAATCAAATGTTCGTCAGATGAAAAGAGTGCTGTTACAGTCATTGCTCACGCATCGGGACATTAAAATGCCCTCCTTAGTGCGACAACTGTCGGAAGGTAGCAGTACTCACTGCCATGTCCCATGCATAAAAATGTAATACGGTTTCAGGGAACCAGGGACGGTCAGCAGGTATGAATCAGTGACTACGTAAGCAGGTAGTCTCGGGCACAGAATCGCATGGCACGAAGAAAGAAACGTGATACCACGAAAAGAGAAGATTATTGGAGAATGAGAAATTCAGTTCGTATTAAGGCTCATGGTACAGAGAGCCGACTGAATGGCAGTGTTATTGCAGCCAGTCATGTAATTCACAACCTTGACCGCCCAGGCAAATTGGCCTCTATAGTCTTTCATTCTACTGGCCTCCAGCATCACAGGAATGACGTCACGGGCCGCGATATCGCCAGGTTTGATAAACGAGCTCGCCACTAGTACTGTTAACCCCCTAAGTGTTTTGTTGCCTACTTTCTGATACCACTTGATGTGAGCGACCGAAGAGAGAAATCGATGTTAACGTTTTCCGCCTTGAGTAGTTAGGTTTGGCGGTCATGGAGCAGTACAGCCTTCACTGTCGCCGTATACCTGCTGCCCATAAGCAACAATGGGGTGCCTCTCTGTCAAAACGGGTATCGTCGATTAGCGACTACCACTTTACTTTCAGAGCTACACTGACGCCGTCGTCGTCAGTGTTTCCAAGTAAGTAACCCGGTCGAGAACCTTCATACCTTCAGTGCCCAACAGTAAATCCCAATATTCACAACAATCTCACAGGAGCGCTTTCCAGTACGAAGTATTTAGCGGAGTGCGAAATAACACCCAGCATTGCCTTTACTGCTTAAAATTTCACGAACTACAACAAATTGCCGTCAGCGTAATCAAGACCAGCCAGTCCTCTTTCGGGGGTCCCGTGAGCGCGGCAGACAATTTTTCATTGTTTTGTCTACGCAAAAATTAAACAACAATCATGAAATTGGACAGCCTTGACCTACGCCACTTCTTGTGCTGAAACTGCCACAGAGTTCACAGTAAAACTTAACCTTAGGTGCAGTATGGGAATAAAGCACTGACAATATGTTCACATACTTGGTCGGTACATCCTTGCGTTTAACCCACCCGAAAAATGTACTTCGATCCAATGGATGGAACATACCTTCGTATTCGAGAAATAGGGCTATTGTTGGCCAGCTGTGCACACCGCAATTAACAAATAAAGAGTCCAAAGGATTTTGCATTCGGAGGATTATTGCACTAAGTGCTTCAATCAGAGCGCCATCGTCAGTAATTTCTAGCATTCAGGCCTAAATCGTTGAACGTTCTCTTTATTCATCGCGATCATGGATAATAAAGGAAAACAGTTATTGTATGCGGAACTTCAGTAAACCATTTATGATTAGTTTTGTTAATGCTGTCTTCTTCATGCTCAGAAATCCAGAGATATTCTTCTGCTTGTTGATACAAAATGGCACGTCAGGACTAGCAAGCTGGTCTGTTGTAAGCTATTCAGTGATAATTACTGCGATGAGGACAGCTCATTCTTTTGTAAAAATGAATGACTGTTTTTCTGACAGATATTTTTAACAACAGGCTGAAATCAGATTCTTGACTAGCTCTTAATCACCAATATTCGTGAGGTTTGCCTTATCACAAGCTGACATGCTTTGTTCAAGTTTTGCGATGTTTCTACGGAAGCCTGAAGACCTACAGTGTAAGTATCACATTGAAAATTTCATCAAACCTGACCAAACCGTCCACTGTTTCGCGAATATATACGAAAACTCTCATCAGCTCTGTCCTTTTCCAGCTGCTCACCTTAGATTTTTTTATCAAAACTGTTGAACCTTTTGCGGTAAACGCAACGAAATCTTCTGGCGGTGATGGTACTTATAATTCAAATTTAGCTGACTTTATCGTGATCTAGAAAGCTGAAGCAAACAGCATTTTTGAATTGCGTGAGATTTTAACCATTAACACTATAATGATCTTCTCAATAGTATTTGGGTCCAATTGTAAGTCACCATAGGCTTGTACGCATCTGTATTGGTCTGCGTTCATCACTCGATCAACACGCCTTCTTATTGGTCTCATATGTTTTGTCGTCGATTTGCTGGTGACAGTGAAATAACTTTTTAAATAACGTTGTCTGCTAGATACTCGGCTTTGTAGATGAGAGCTACTCACTACTTGAGTATATAATCAATCCTTCGACCCAACTTAATCAAATATCCATATTATAATTATCGACCAGCTTAGAAATCCAAGCGAATGCAGAAGGTGAGTTCACTTGTGTGTTTTCTAATTTGATTATCCCAAACATTCCATACTGCATACTACTACTGACCAAACTTGTGTTTACTCTAAAATTGAACCTTTTTTTATTTTTGTGTTATGTAAGTGGAATCTTTCCATGTCAGGATACATTAGTTTGATACAGCAACAAAATCCTCGTGGTCATCAAATACAGCAAAACGTTGGCAGTTCACACTGATACTTAACTTTCATGTAACGATTATCAAGAAAATCAAGCTGTGACCAAGAAACTAGACAAATTTATTTCTCCTCTGCTTTGACTTGGGTTAGTGTACAGTTTCTCAGGCAACCTTACATTCGTTGTAAAAAGTTTATCTTGTCAGCAACAGTTTGCAAAACTGGAGGTTTTGTAAGTATCATGTGATCCCACATACGACCACAGTAAATCTTAATCTCCACAGCAATCTCATAGGAGCGCTTTCCACTTTGAGGCGGCAATTTCCAGTAGGAAGTATTTAGCTGAGAGTGAAATAACACCCAGCATTGTCTGTGCTGCTGGAAATTTATTAAACAACGACATCTGACAGCCAAAAACAAACCGCCAGTAGAGTATATCGTCATTTAGCAGTCTACCTTATCTCTGTCTGTTCAGGGACCAAAATAAACCTTTAATGCAAAACCAGAAGACAGCAAGATTTGAAAATAACCCACTTCTACTCACCGAGTGTTTGTCATGTTAATGCAACAAAATATAACCGAGCGGCACATATACACATACGCACCTATGTGTTAAAAAAGAAAAGTCTTTGTCTACTCTTCCCGTGTAACTTTAAAGTCAGATCTTGTTCGTGAAGAAAATAAGCTCGGTCTAAATGTGACCATATGACAGAAAACACTAGCCCGTTAATCACAATAGGTATGACCAGCTGTCCGCATAGATTTACCGATTCAAACTACAAGCCTAATGGTTGATCAGTAAAAATGTGTCAGCAGATATGTTTTGGATAGAATTGTACTTTAACTGAATATAAAAAGTTTACCAAATCTAGACAGGAAACATCGCGACAATTGTGGATAAAGTCTACAACCTATCAGTCAATGCGAAGTTGATATCACACTGAGAGAACAATCAGTTGACCAATCCTGGTCGGGCCAATGGTTTGCAGGAAATATTGTTAGGGGTGTTCCAGACGAATTCAGCATCATAACCAAAAAGTTACGTGTCCAACCCATTCCAGTCATACAGTTGTTGTGGTACTCTTCCTCACGCTTTTTTATTACCTTAAAAGATTGTGGGATATTTTTGTAAACGCGAAGAGAAGTCAATCAACGGGAACATAAGCTCAGAGAAAACAGTAATTTGCTGAGATTCTTGTGAACCGAAGTTCAAGTACAACAATAACCTCGGAGGTTGAAGCGTACAGTGATATAAATTACATGTAAAGTTCTGTCAATCTCTGTTAATTGAAATGTGTACCTCCACCCGGACAGAAAAATACCCACTGCTAAATATGCTGTATGTTTAGAGACTTTTTCCAAAAAAAAAACGTTTTAGACATTCCGTATGTTTTGATTGATAGTTTATATTTTCAAGTTTTGTCTACTTTATTCCGTCTACTCCTACAACCTTGCTGTACACAATTCTTTAGAATATGATTGATAACTAAAGTGAACCGTTTGTGCAAAAGAACCTGTGCATCTATCAAACTTGAGTGGGATACATTAAGCGACAACTGCTCATTCGACTAATTAGTCGTATGGAACCTTTTAAACCTACCGCAAAAACCGCACATGCGTGCGTGAATTACTAAAAAAATTTCTTCGTGTATCAACCGAAGGTAGACACACGGGTTGTCATCACAGTCAGATTTCCTGAACGCTGTATCGATCCGCCAGTTCCGTGGGTGAAGCTTACGACGAAGTGCAAAGGCACGCCGAAACTTTTGATGCATCACGTGCTTAGTCCATCTATATAAGACTTCCATTTGGTATAAGGTCATTGGAACATCAAAGTGCAAACGGAATAATTTAGGTGAAATTAATAAAACAAATCAAAAGAGTTGGTGATTAATTTTGAAACAATCGGCTAAATCCACAGATTCACAGTTTTCAACAAAAATGAAGGTGGTGGTTTATGCTTTCCATGTGTCAGCGGAGAAAAAACCATGATAAATGTTATTGCAAAAAAAACTTCAAAAAGATGCGGAATTTGAATGTTGTACGTACATGTTCACATTCAAGTGATAAAGAATTCGTGAGAAAATAGGAGAGAAATCATCATTGGTAGCTAGTGTGTTTGTGACATGAAGGATGTTTTTAAAAGTACCGTAGCACAGACTAACTAATTTACATCTGTTGGCTGGATGCGGAGTTAAAATTTTGAAAAGATTAAACTTCGATCACACGGTTGCAACCTATGCTAGGATATGGGAAAGTCCTGCACATGAAGAGTTTCACTGAGTAAATTTTCCATTCAGCGCGCCAGTGCTCTTGTGCATTCATACTTGCATTCAATGGAGATATTACCCAATGATCGAAGCGGTGGAGAAAATTGTGAGTTAGTTGGTCGTTTATTTTTTTTAAAGGTGATTTCATGTGGCTGGCTTCTATAATGAGATTATAAATCATCTCATCTGAGCACTACGAATCTTCTAATGGCTGGTTTGAAGACAATTCTAGTGTGTCGTATCATATTAAGACACACGGGTATCGTACCTGTGTGTCATTTTTACGGCGGAAAAGGTTCCTGTAGTTTCATCTCGTGGATAAGTTTCCACAAAAGGTTTAGTTTGCTGGTTCGGCCGTGAGTGCAAAGCGTGAACAGCTTGAATATGTGCGATAGCAGCATTCGTTGATTTAGCACTCTCAACAATTCTGTTAGTTCCGTACCTTCGAAGTCGTAAAGAGCAAACTTTTCACAACTACAACATATGAATTTACGCGTATGAACATTGTCTAACAAAGCGCTGGCCGCAGACCAATGCATACAATCAGTCCTTCAGTCTTTCTGGTTTTCCAG
Organism: Paragonimus westermani; assembly: GCA_008508345.1. Taxonomy (NCBI): domain Eukaryota; kingdom Metazoa; phylum Platyhelminthes; class Trematoda; order Plagiorchiida; family Troglotrematidae; genus Paragonimus; species Paragonimus westermani. The sequence continues at coordinate 16,832 of QNGE01006024.1, read as the reverse complement.
GTTTCTTGACAAGAGAATATTTACTCAATTTCCAATTTGTTTGTTTAAAGCCTGACAATTTTTGATACTGAAGAGACGAATAAACTTGAAGACAGTTGATTCAGTTACAATCTTTGGGGAGACCACGACTGACACAAAGCCACGATGACAGTCATAAATACACTTCGTTGTGAAGAGATGCAGTGATTTGTCACACTCTCCAAAAAATATCAGGGCGCATCAAATAACTGGACTATTTCTCATCAGTGGCCTTAGCTAAGTAGTCATGGGCATCCAGTACATTTAAAGCATCGTAGCGTTCTTTAAAAAAAATTGTGTGTTGTTGGACAGGCCAATATCTTCCGTGTTGTCATGGAAAGACCTTTTGGAAAATGCATACTACCGTAAGTGAGCATACGTGTCAGTGGCATTCAAGTTAGACATGTTTATCACTTCTGATAATAAGAAATGTTTGCCAACTTCACAGCGGTTGGACATCACTCACAACCTCTGGCAGCTGTCGCATTCTAATAGAATTTCTAGTCGGTACCTTTCGAAAAGAAGCGTTGATTGGGGTTAACGGGATAGCTACTGTGTCTACAGTCGAAACAATCGGGCAACATGGTCACCATTCATTGGCGAATCTAGATGTGCAGCTTGCGTGTGATAATTCAGTCGTGCCTATTGTGAGGTCAATGGCGTAGCGGTCAACACGGCTACCTAATGAGAGGCTGGCCGGAATTCTAGTCCCGAACGTGACAAAGATGTGCATTACTTGCGAGCTTTGGTGAGAGCAAAACTCGAGTTTAGTGCTTCTTTTCGATGGGGACCGAGTGGAAGTCTGTGGAAATGCGATGACTGCGGTCAAATGTGAGTGATGCTCAATCTATATGAATACCAAAATTCTCTACTGCTCATCAGTGATTGCCAACTTGTAAAGAGAGTTCATTCCAATGAATATAGATTTAATAACATTCTACATCGGAAAGTAGGTTCGAACAGCTGAATAATTTACCCTGGCTCCCACACTAAAATATTTAATGGACAAAAGCTTTTAAATAATAAAAAATATATCTGTACAGTCAAACCGGTGAACTAACCGTTTACAATCCGGATGACACGCCACAGTCGAAATAGGACTAGCAGTCCTGCGGCATCTGCAAGCGTGCTTTGTGCCACAGGTAACGATTCGCGCGGCTCAATTGGCTCTGTAGAATTTGTCAAACTAAACTCCACACGGTACGCTGCATTAGGCACGGTTGCTGCGTGTGCCGCGTGCGCTGTGTGTTGTGTGTGTCGGTAAATGTTGTATGCATCAACCGTAAAACTGATAATGCAAACTATCGCATCAATCAGCTCAAGCCAGTGATGCGCATAGAATTTGAAACCGAATAACCAGAGTTTGAAAGGTATTTCGATAAGGAACAGCGAAACAATAGTCAAACTGGCGCACTCGAGTACAAATTGCGTCAATACAAGATTTGATCGTATCGTGCCTGGCTGAAATTATGCAGGATACAGTAATTACAGTCAAACTTAACGTTACACTTGAAAAACAATCGAACATAGTAATTACCATGCGAAAGTTCGAATGAAAAATTTTTTCAAACGTTCAAACGATCTCACTAAATGGGGCAATCTGTGGAACGAAATAATAACCATCGTCTGTTGAAAACAATTTTACTAACCACATATCACATGCATAAGCCAGTTTATCAAAAGTTTCAACCACACTTGATTCTGGTGAGCTGTTACTCTCAGCGAATGGAATGAGACTAAATATGGCCAGCTCACAAGGATGGGAGGGAGCAGAACCCAATTTGTTCATAAACTAGAAGAAAAATTTACTGATAAACACTGATATATGACAAACGTTTTCAAGTGCTTACTCCAGAAGTGTGACAGCGCAAGTGCACCACTTGAATAGGTACCAAACCCCTTGACCTCCATTTGGAAATTGTATGCATTTCACGAAGAAAAAACGTTTTATTTGGACGGTTATTTCTGGAGAGCTGGTTTATATAAACAATGTTAATTGGCATCGAGAGTCGCTGAGTTTTACGTACTCTGAATTTCTTACTTTCATTTTAACACGCTTTTAACTAACAGAACATATTCTGCGACTGTGACATCAGTGTGTTAGCTTTGGTGAAAGTGTAAATCTTCTGCACAAACACCCCTTGAACTCAGATTGTAATAAACTGATGTTTTTGATCACAAAACTTTGGCCGTGGTTTTCCAACATAGTATATAACAGTTGGACAGAAATCCACCGTTGTCCAGTTTACGGTGACTAGGACTAAATTTTATGTAAGCTACTATCCATCTTTGTTAAGTTCGTGAGCTGACGTTGAGCATCACGAAAAGCTACATTTTGTCCCTAAAAAAAAGAAAATCAGAACGGTATTGTCCAAAGTGGAGAACTTTTGTGCTACATCAGTGAGTAGCCAGAAGTTAACAGTATTATCAGTAGGACATCAAGGAAATGAAATTAACTATGTGTCTGGTATTCACAGGTTGTCTGGCCTAGCCAACTTGCTTTTAGCCGCTTTCTGAGACTTAGTGGTTAATCTTGTACACAGTAATCTGGCAGACTACCTCGGAGACCGCCTAATCCGGCTGTGCTGTGAAATCAACAAGTGTAAGGCAAATTCGATTGATCGTGAGGATGTTTTGAAACTGCACAAAGCTATCATTCATGAGATATCCCACAAAAATCTATGCTCCTTAAAAACTACCAAATTTTCCGGTTGCTCACTTTACTAAAGGTTTCTACAAATTTGACCACAAGATGAACTGACGGTTCGAATCAGAAAGACTGACAAACAGTTGTGAAAGTTTTCAAAAACCATTTTGTTGCTTGACGTATCAATCGTTCCAGGAACTATCAGCGTTTATTGTGTCTGCCAAATACAGAGTTAATTGGTTACATCATGAGTTGCTCACGAAGAGGACCAATCGGTTTGACATATATAAGGCTCATGTAGGACTCTTGGTTTACTGATATGTCCAGGTGACCCTTTTCAACATACAGCTTGTCAGACAGAAAGGGTTCAGTCTGCAGCAAATCTCGTAGTGAAAAGTTTAACATTGACTTATAATACGTGCCCACATTCCACATTGGTTTCAAAGGGAAAACTGCAAGATTTGGTCTTTCAACCCATCCGTATTCCTTTACGTTTTAGGTACCCCTCAGGACCTCGTCAAATTCTAGGAACAAAGGAAAGTGGTGTCACATGTTGAATGGCCCACCGTCAAGGTGAGATCATCACTTCGCTCTAGTCACAATCTACTCTATTACAAAATACGACTTTAATTAAAATTGCTACTCGAGTCTATCCACCACCTCGAATGGCTGTCTTCATTGATCGATGGCTCACTTGATTTGATTACCTGATGAACCATTCAGTTTCTACCTGTAATGTCGATTTTAGATCAGGAGGATGCTCGCTTTGTTGGTAAGATGTTGTTCGTTGTGTCTGATCACTTCAATTACTGCATATGATTAGTTTCTTCTCATATCGCTTGATTAGTATCTGATTTTGTCGACTTACACGAGGTCGCGTCTCTCCAAGCCAATAATCAGTCGTAATAACCAGTGCGACCGTCCCTTTTCTCAGTTTTGTTAGCTTCCTGACACTTTTCACTAGTTCCTTCGGTCTAAATGTTGTTTTATAGAAATTAACATCCACAATAGGTGTCTCACAGCGGTATGCGTATGCCTCCATCCGAATCCGGTTTTTAGTCAACGCCAACTCAAATTAGCCCAATTTTGCCGTGTCAAGTTATTGCCTATTCTGAACTCGTAGGTTTCATCACCCTTCCTTCGGTCGACAGTTAATCTGTCACAGTATTCTTTTGATTCCTGGTGTGGGTTGCTTTCGAAACTCTTTCGCCAGCAGCGATAGGTTTTTGGACTCATGGTCATGGTGGCTTTTTCGTCGGAGCCCTCGTGCATTCATTATGATGGTGATCATCATCATCATCATCATCATCATCATCATCATCATCATCATCATGTACAACAACACATCAGTGTTTCCGGTGAAGCTTAAGTGCCGCAAAACTATGAGGAAGTTAACAAAACCTGTGCAAGAAGATAGAATAGAAGGGGAGAGAAAACAACCTAACCATCACAAATAACCACGTCTACAGTAAAACATTCAATATCAAGGTGCCCACACCTTACAAACATAGAGCCAAACTATAATTGAAAGTGAACCGCTTTTGGCAACACAGCTTACTCGTGGATTTCACCATCCCACGTAGTTAAGTGGAATCACTTCACAGACGACTCGGTCAAACAACGCCAACACTCACGCCACTGGGCCCGATTAGTCGCTATCTCGCCCAGCGTCTCCAGCCACCGGCTATGTGAGTCACCGGGTCCACAGTTGCGGAGACAAAGCCGACCTACAGCTGCAAGCTCCATGGTGAACAATGTCATTTCTCCATGCCAGATCAGCATCCGCCGACGAAGTGTTCGGCATGGCAAACGACTAGTTGGCATTCTTAGTGCATGTTCTAGCCATCATGGTCTTTGGAACTGTGTAGTCTGAACAGGAGAATTCGCGTGATAATCGCTACCAAATACCCGCTTCCTAAGTGTTTTATTGCATACTTTTTGTTACCACCCGATGTGAGTGAACGAACGTAGAAATGGGTGTTCAAACATCTGAAGATAGTTCACGTTTTCTGCCTTGAGTAGCCAAGCTTCGCACACACACATTCATCTTGCATCTGCCTAGGTTACGTCATTCATGTTTTATGCCCCCGTATGAAGCCATAATAAGGCACCATACACTTCACTAAATATAACTACGCTTAGGAAACTTTTCTCCTACCAATGACAAATACTCACTTATTTTCAACTAAACGTGCGTTTTGTATTCACATGGTTACATACATTGTGGTAAAAGGAATATAACCAGCTATTCATATTGTAGGCTTCTTAAGGTTACTACATTGAACGGATACGACACACTAGTCAACCGCCTTCTTTATATCAAGGGATCTCCGTCATCGTTGCGGGTGCATTTTTTCAACGCTTTTTTGTTATATAATAAAACAAGATTTGAGCGTTCGCCATAGTTACTGACGTTCTATGGTTTTGGGTAAAGTCTAGTCAGGATCTGCTGATGACGTTTTGAGTGTTTTAGGAAAACAACCAAATTTGATGGCTTACAAAAAGTGTGATATCATTCAGAACGGAGATTTGTACTGTATCAGAGAACAATAGAAGACCATTTTGCGCTTATGAATAAACGCTGAGATAGAAACTATTTTAATTTTACTAAACCTGATCTCATCTGACCTGGACTATCCACCACTAATTCACGAGTGGAAATGCTGTTCAGCCTGATCATTTTATCTTCACAGAAACTCACAAATAATTTACTTAGAGTTATGGTTTTTTCGCTTCTATCCTACTTTCTGGCGCCGACCTGGTTTTTATCATTAGGTGCATCTTTCAGTGACAACTTCACTTAACGGAATCTGGGTGGCGACCACACTTGAAAGACTGAGAGAAAAGATCACAACCTGAACCAGTTTTAGTGCTAGTTTTCGAAAACTTTTCGGTCTGTCAATGTTACGAGAAAAAACAAGTTGCACTAACGGTTCGATTCAGGCAAATCAACCGAAGCGCAAGCCCAGCAGTAAAGGCTATCAAGGCAAAAAATAAATATTGGTGCAGTCACGATATTCTCAGAGAAGCAGGAGCAGTAAATGAATGAATAATGGTCTGAATCGGTCTATCGACTTAGTGAACACGGCCAATCTCAAGAGACCTATAAAATGGTAACAAAGGCAAAGGTGGGAATTTGAAACGTAGTTTACATCTTCTATGCTCGGCGTTGAGTTAGTACTACGAAGTTTGACTTTGTTCCTCGTATGAATTAATCCTTTAGGGATCATTGAACGTGGAAGGGACGCTGGAGTACGTGAACACTGCTTCAGTTTTTGATACACCCACATTCATAGCCTGCCTGAAATATTCACAAGATGAATCCTGTCGATAAAGCTCCGATGAGACCCCGGCGAGTTACGCCGTTCTATACTATCTCCCACTGCAGGACAAATGCTTCAGTTGTTGAGATTTATGGCGTTTGCCGCGAATGATGTTGGTGTGAGTTCACATTCTGTCACACCAACAGTCTGATGTTTAAAGAAGGGGGAATTTTCTGGTTGTGAACGAACAGCAGAGGAAAATAACCTGGTTTGTGAACTATGTTCACTCATGGCAAATAATCACTCTAGGAGGGAAATTGTTAATGTTGCTTATCAGAACGTTATTGTAAACCACGGTAAATATTCGAACAATACACACTATTTCAAATGGATGAAAGCATACGCAAACAATCCTCACTACCTATAATCTAGCTGACTTAACATGAGCCTTAAGTTCAATCGTTTTGATAAGTTTTTGAGAAGTTCAACGAACGAACGACCAGTGAAGTAGCCAAAACAGTGCATATGACGATTTTAAGTCAGCTGAAAGCGTGATCATGAAATATAGCAATTATGGTTGCTTGAAAGTTGAGTTGTTGACTGGACACAATCGGACGGTTATAATTTGGAAATAAGGTATCCTCGAAGTCGATGAAGAACACATTCATTGAAGTTGATCTCTGCACATAAGTTGCCGGATAGAAAAATACGCGACTCGAATGACCGTAAAGAGTTTAGGGGTTCAACGTTCTTTCAACAACAAAAGAAGATGGTCTGAACTTTCATTGTGCTAATTGGTGTAAGTTCATTTTGATATTCTGTGACATGTCTGTTATTTCATCGCCAATAAAATATAAGTATATTTTCCTAATGGTGCATCTTGAGATCTCATCGGTTCCACTTTGATAACCGTGCTGACTACACTAGAGGAGGCTACGCGGGATCTAATTCGTAGAACGTAAATGACAATCTGAGCATCACTAACAACGGGATGTGGTTAACCACCTGCAGTTGGTAACTTGGTCGTGCCCAGTTTGGTTTCAGCATCTCAGCACGCTTACCATGAAACCCATGACCACCGTTCAAATCCCGGCCGTGGCAGAAATCTGCATTACCGATAAGCATCGACCAGAGCAGAACCCGAGTATAATGCTTCTTTTCTAAGGGGACTAAATGGGATGTCTGCGGAAGTGTTACAGGTGTGACCGACTATGGGTGGCAATCAACTCATATCAGTCAACGCCTCGAATGCTTAACAGAAAAGAGCTTTGTGGGAGAGACTAGGCCAGATTTCTAATAATTATGCTGCCATCGGTGCATAAATGTATATGCCAACTCGACTTGAATGGTGGAGCATAGGGATCGTTCTCGAACAGTTATTGTCGTTGAAAACGATATGCTCTACCCGACATCTTATTAAGTTCATTCAGAAAGGAACGGTTAACTGACATCAGCCCAAAAGATAGTACATCAAAGTAATATCGAAATATATGATTTTGCGAGGACACGAATACCAGTCTTGTTGGTAGTACACTTGACCAGACTACGTGCTTTCAAAACAGCCCTGCTGAACCTAGGGTTATATGTAAATATAGTATGAGTATGGTAGAATGAAATCTAGCTCAGTTGCACATCACATCGCCTTACAGTTGCAAATTCATACGTTTAGTCTTGGCCATGTACTTCATCAAAATATAGGAACAGTTAACTCATAGGTTGACAGAAAACATCTCTCGGGGTGGGGTGATCGATAGAGTTTTGGTCATATCGGGTGCAATCAATCGAAATCAAATTCATCAACAGGTAGTGAATACCGGTTGCTTTCAGCGGCTCCCTACTTACAAGTTCGTTACCTTCAAATGAATCTGTGCAGACCTTCTAGCATCCGTACTGTAACGGACAACCAAAGATTTCGAAGGCGATATCTAGTAAGAAAGGATTTCAATTGAGGGACCTATCTGCCACAACTCGCTTTCCTAAGTTGTATACTTGCTATCACACTCCATATGCGCTAATTTGCTCAGGGTGTGCGCTTTTGTACTTCTAACACAACACTTCCTTTCAGCAGTAATTCTTTCAAAAGATGTGGTTAGATAATTCTACGAAATGTATTCAACGCTGAAATGTAAGTTCTCTCTCTAAATTTACGAACACCAAACAGTTCGAATTTCCAGGTCATGAAATAAATGTTGACGAATAAACGGTTCAAAAGTTGATAGAAAATCACTAGCAGTGATTCAATGGCAAGATAATGTTGTTAAGCAACTCACTTTTAGTTTGAGCACTTCAATTTCTAGAAGCAGCGTACAAATCACAAGTAGGCCGTCGAGACAGCACAAAACGACGATTGATAGATTAAATGCTTTGGAATGAAAGAGACTACCGACTACCTTGTGTATACTCCTGTCTTCTGTTGACACAACGGGAGCAGAGAGTTGATCATCACGTTTCTGCACTTGAACTAACTTGTCTCCACGTACGGTTGAACCTTCAGCATCGGCCAGCAAACAATCGTGGACTCCGATGGGCGTTTGTGACCCTGCCAGACTTTCCTCCATTACATACGATGAGTGATCTAATTGCGCATACTGTTCTAAAAATACATTTACGAAAATAATCAGGGCATTAAACAAATTCACGCTGATTATAGCATTATACGAAAATAGCTTACTTTTAACCGCAACCACATATGAAACAAGAGTGGTGTAATAAAAAATCAGTAAAGGACAAAAATAATAGATTTTTATTCTCCAGAATAATTGATACATATTTCAAAGTAACATAACGGTTTTGAAGTCTTCTCTTCGACGTTAACATCGAAAGTTCCTCATAGTAGAACGGTTACATACACTGTGAGACGATCAGTCTTCGTTTATGTTAATCAGTTACAGATGTAAAACTCGCAAATTGTATACATCACGCGTACTGACAAATAGTAGATGAGTGTACAAACAACCACATCAATGATTGTGTGATCAAATCTACAGTAACCCGATAAGCTGACTAAAATACCTCTGTGCACAAAACAACTTTAAAAATTCTATCCAACGTGACTTCAGGCTTTGATTGCTTATAGCCTACTGAGTGTGCTAAAGGGACTAACCTGATATATTTTTGTTCGGGGGATGTTTGTTAATCGATGTCATGAAATTTTGAGCAGATAGTTCAACAGCTTGGGATTTTCGAGTCAAAATCTTCTGAGCATTTTAGTATGTGTTCGGCTAATCTTCTTCACGACATTAGACATGGGATACAAGGTAAACTCCCCGTCAGCTCACGGAAAAGTCTTTGAGCATTAGCCCCTTTCTCAGTTCAGCATACTCGCAAATTCAGCCACACTAATCATCTGTCACGTATTGTAGCAAAGGGCATTTGTGAGAAAAAAACTACGATCGTTTCCGTAGCCGCTGATGAGACTTCACTACTGGCAACCACCAAATGGAATGTAGTTACGGAGCACTCGAGCTGCCGTACCCTTGAACTCACTTTTCAATATACATGCATAAGTGTTCTGTCGGCTGCCTAAGTTTGAGGATGACATAAGCAACACCTGAGTGATAAATAATCGCACATTGGCAATTTGTAAGTAAAACTTCATTACAGAAAAAACTCACTGAACGCTTTCTCGCCACACCGAATAATGCTGTTCGGTTCATGTTATCAACTCATAAATCCTTCATCCGTTTATCAGATCATTAGGAACAACTCTACCTGTGAATGAAGCCTCAGGTCTTTTCAAATGTATTTCACGGCAGTTTTCGCGCAACCATCTTCAGTCTCTCAGTTTTACTTGACGATTTTCAACAAGGCTTGTTTACCAACACTTAATCGACACTGAAGATCATCGCACCAATAAACTTGGCACTTTGGCCTCAATAGTTTCGTTTAATCGCAAATGTCCTAGCTGTTCTGACTCGCAAGCTGCTCCCTTGTGATATTTACCTGTAGCAGCGCGATAGATTGGCAACCTCTTAGTCCAGCTCACACTTACTCTATCGCTCAGAAAACAGTATCCAACGTTTGAGACCGGTAAATGCCACACCAGTTTTTGTGGGAGGCTGATGAACTTCCCCGTTGACTGACATGTAATCCTCCCAGTGTCTAGTTTACAACGGAGATTTGAGATGTAAACGTAAGACTGGATGCTTGTCTATCATACAGCACAACTTTCGCAGTGGTTAGTTGTGCTATTTAAACTGACTGAAGTCTAAAGATCAACGAATAGAGGCGGCTATTCAGTGTATTGAGTTAAAATTGTTACCTTGGTTTCACCGAGTTAACTAGCTGGGTGAATCGTGTGTGGTAATCAACAACTTCTTGAGTTATGTGTTACAGTGAATCCTACTCAGCGGAGTGAGCTGTACTCTGCCACTTGTCACTGTAAATTTGTGCTTATTTGGTACGCTTCTATCTGCCACTGTGACGTCTGTCTGGTCCTTAAGACTCAGCCTCCAGTTCGTTTTTTTCTATCTTTAACAACTGACTTGTTTTCTCAGTTTACCTCTTGGCATTACTGGTGTTTTATGCTAAAAGCTATGTAAATCGTGACTTTTCATATGTCTTGTAAAAAATTCGTGTCTTGCAGAACAAACTGCCATCTTATTCAAGTAATCACTGGTGAGTATGTGCTAATATATATCATTATGTGTGAAGTTGTTCACACTCAAAACCAAGTGATTACAATGCGCTACCTCGGCAACTACCGTCTGCGGGCAACCACTAGATTCACACAATCTTTTGAACTCTATCTGGATGACGAAATGGTTGTAAGAAATTTGTGTAAATCATTGGCGTTAAAAAAGGTTCGTTTGATCATTTTGCTTTTTGCTGTCCACAGCTGCCGTAAAACAGTTTTTCTTGGTAGCGTTTGAGAGGTAAATTCAACAATTAGCCACTCCGTTCTAAAAAGATTAGTGGCTCATAGAGACTGTACGGGGCAGCGTCACTAGGAGAGTACGAAGCCTGTAAACCAAGCCTCAAGTGAGAGGGCTGGTTTACCCCATTTGTCACCATCAGAGAAGTCATTGTGCTGTTCCGGTTTGTTTCTGACGTCCCCTAAGTACGACTGCTAGTTGGTGTATACTTCTGGAAATAGCTCAATATCTATTGAACGCACATTTATATGAGAAGTTCAGAAAGTCATTCCCGAAGACGGACAGGATTTTCTGTTATGTGTTTGTAAAGTTCACTGTTTTCCTTCCGACCATGCGACTCCCGTTGACTCCGGTCCAATTTTTAGTGCTCTCACACAGGAGAGCTCATGTACTGCTCCACTGACTCAATAATTATGCCCAGAATACTGATTTAGGATGAAGTAGGTATCTTTAACTGTACACTCCTCGATTGAGAGAGTGGTCTGGTACCGCCTTTACTGAGTCCAGCGACTGCAAGACCAACGATCAGTGACATCGACATGTCAGTAAATTCCTTCCTGTTCTGCGAATGGTTCATTGAGCTTCCTGGGTCTGGTGGTTGATATATTCTGCAATCTAAACGGGGAATTTGTCGAAATGTACCCAAAGTACCGCCCGTACGTGAACCAACTAGGCCTATTATGTCGTAAAACATTACTTCAACGGGTAATGCATTGAAATACTCGTTTAGTGCATGATCTGAAGGTTCACTGATCACAAGACAGACAAAAAATTTGGTATTTATTTGAGATTTTATTAATGATTGCAACTACGTCTATTGTATACCGACAAGCCATGTTGGACCTACACTCCTGGACTGTGTGTAACAGCATGACTACAAGCAGTTCAAAGGTATTAGCTCAGGTTGGGCAAAAACAAATCTGATCAAGTGAGATCTGAATACAGCCCTTTACTGCAAGGTCTCTATCACTGCAAACCTCTTCCAGACGACGCACTTTTGCGTAAACGATCGAAGGCTCAAAGTGTAAGATCCGCATTTCAGGGTTACAGTTTACTTTTCATCATATCTCTGTTGTTCCTCAGCTGTGAACGTATTTCATGTACTTCTTACTTAGAGTTTGTTTGTATGTTTTTATTCACAACTGATTATTCATAATAATTTCCAGCGCATACAACTCCATCCACCGTTTGCATTATGTCAGTCGCCTTTTTGCTTTGTCACGTGACTAGTTAGCCAGAGGTCTATGCAAAATTACTTGGCTGGCACATAGTTGACATTATGAACGCAAACAGGAATAACTGTTTTGCTGTCTTATCCATATCAAACATCCACTTTACGACGGGTTGAACTGCTGGTTTCTGGTTTCACTTGTATTGTAACCTGGGCTCAAAGTGTCCAGCAGCACTTGCATGTTGCTTAACACCAAATGTACACGTATGTTTATCCAAAGTGAAGTCTACGAGGAAGTTGAAAGAAATAAATTACTAACCAAGCGTCATGAAAGTGGAAGGAACCTAATGTTATTGGCTATGGTAACATTAGTGGAACTTTCGGGTATAACAGTGTACAAAAAGCATACAAAGTCAGTTAAATTTCTGAGTTTGAAATAAGCGTACAATCACAACGGTACAATAACCCATTTGTTTTTAACCTGTGCACTGCATTCAAGATTTAAGTCACAGTTCACTTTTATACTGCGACATTTTTCCGAGATCACCAAGTTAACCTTATTTATAACGTGTACACTTATCACTTAGGTTTCTCAGGGTTTTAGTGGAAAACTTTTAAAGCGTAAAATAGCAACATTATTTATTCCTAGAGAAAAATATGTGTGATCTCCAAGTAAGTGCGTCAAATGTCCTCTGAATCCTTCCAATCGACAACTTGTAAACTCCCGAGGCCGGGCAGGTGAGTGACCCCTCAGGTTAAGTGATGTTTAATACTCATGTGACTGAGTAAATCGTCAAAATGTGCAAATTATATTTTCACCATCCATTTCTCACTTTTTTTGACATATTTTAAACGAGCAACGGATTTGCTTTAATACCCTCAATGCATCCGTGCTTAATTCATCCAAATATATTATCACTTTCGATTTTTATCAGGAAATTTTGGGGCAGTTTCTGATAAGCTGAGCAAACGCTTCTGAATATTTAAAAACATCGCACTTTACATCTATTGGATACGTAAGAAAATTCTTTGAGGGAAGTGTGTACGTGCGCATTTGCTGGAAAAAGACTTGAATTGTTGATTCCCCTTACGATGTTTAGAACATTACCAAATATCTAATTATTCACAGTTTTTCAAACTTCCATTTGCGTGCATTTGCACTTAAAGTCTCAGCCATCCCCACAAAGATTCATTCTTCTTAATCCGCGTTGTCAGTTTACATTGCGATTCCTTTCTGTTGTAGTCGCGCATCACTATTTAAGAAAGAAGAGCTATGGGATGTCTCTTTCGAGTATAGCATTGTTGGCTTTGACTTTGCACGTGAAGTAGCTTACTTATCTGGAAACGTGAAAGCCACAAGGTCCAAAGTGCGGAAACCGTTTGCTAGTAACAATTTAAAACCATGCTGAGAGATGCGGACTTTAAACTGACTGCTGCTGCAGTCACTGTTGATACTTCCACAACGACGCCGACATTATGTTCGTCTACCTAACATACCGTTAAATTAGGCATTCCTGATACAGTAGAATAAATGAATGACCAGGAATCATTCTGTTGTGAATTCAGTGCAATTTTTACCATGCCAAAATTTTACAGCTTAACAAACATTCCCAACTTGAGCAAGAAAACCCACAAGAATTCATGTGCACAGTCCCAGTAAAATTATTCATATTACGTTTTGTTTGACATTTAACTGGATAAGTACAAACGGGAAAGATGAACTTGCTGCTACACGTTTGTTATAGGCAGTCAAATTTAACCACCGCAAAATAGGATATAACCAATCACCCGTACCAAAGTCTTCGAAACCAACACCAATGAGACTGTAAATAAACACCTCAAAAAATGGTTTCCAAGCGTAAGGGACAGGGACTATAGTATTCGTCGAATAAATCTGAAGGAAAACCTTCAAAAACGAAGAGCTACTCACATAATTCTTCAATGCTATATGTATTCTAATGGACAGCAATCCTTATTTTTAATATTCTAGCGTACAGACTAAAGGTTTGTGAGTTATAATGAAGGTCAGCTGCTTGCTCTGTAGTTTGGTTCACTCTGATATTTTACCATTTTATAGGGATTCATTGGGAATACACCACAGACAACGCTGTTACACGGGTATGGATAATAATGTCGGAACACGCTGTTGGCTCAAAAAGTGGGCAGTGTAACGCAGGCTATCATTCAGTTTGTATGTCTGGCTCCCACGGCAGACGAAGGAGTTTAAGCACGTCACACTTACAAACCCCTACAGTCGCCGGTAAATGGTCTCTGACCAGCGACTTCGTATCCAAACGGCGAGCTAGCCAATGGGTTAGCTAAGATGGTGAATGCGATGTGAATTGAGTTCACGTCAAATCTAATTGTTTCTCGTAGTAGGTAAGTGTTCAGGATATGGGAGCATATCAACTGACCACAGTTATGGTCTCGAGTACAGTTCACTGTGCTTTCAAAGGATTGATACTAAATAAGCTGACTCATGGGGAGTAAATATCGCTCAGAACGACGAGAAGGAAGCTATCACACCGCGTAGTGTATTCCAAAATGAAAATCTTGGAAGGTGCTTCAGTGGCCTGATAAGCATATGGTATAGTTGAAAAATAACTTCGCGGCCTGGGGGCAACTGTATGATGGCCGAAATGTAATTAAATTTGATGAAATACAGCAAATAAACTTGACAGTTTTAGCCGTTGTCGATGCAGTAATTGATTCAGCGTTCTCTGTCTGAAACAGTTCTATTGAAGCTTACACGGTCATTTATTATTTTTGTTCGGGTTGCGCAAAATTACGGAGAAACGTCGTAGGATTATTTTAAATGGCCCCGAAGCTCACATCACATGGTCCACAACAGAGTTATTCTGAGTGTCTACTGAGTTTACCCAAGAACCATGCATATTGTTCGGGAGGGTTAAAAGCGAACTGCTACTTCACTGGTTGTTGTCCGCAACGTTCCGTAACCTAGATTACAAAAGATTTCGAAGAACAACTGTTTTTCGGGAACACCCAGTGTAGGTAAGGTTACTGAGAAAGCATTCCGCAGCTTAGTAAAAATCACAAACTCATAAGAATATACCGTTGTATAGCTCATAGCTTAGCAGTATAAAGAAAACGTCCAGTTGTTATGAGTAGTGCGCAGTCAGTTCCCAAGCAGCACAAAGCCCCATTTTAGATGGGACAGAATGGGGTGTTTCTGGGGCAAAATGGGGCATTATATAGATGTTGGTTTTTCACAGCAAGTACGCCATAATCTGGAATGCTGCACATTTCTCTCTATTTCTTCACTCTAACTGTAGATGTCAGTGCCTACATTTTAATTGTGATATTTTCGTATTGTTTTAATGCATCACTTTTTCATAAATGCTCGTGCCGGTGGAATTTGACTTTAAATGCCCGTAAGTTGCAGTGATATGTTTCAGAGTGTGATCAAATCATCACACAACGTTGATTACCCCCGACAAAACAATGGGAGATCGCACTTCAGCGTCAACTAACCATCAAGAGTGGAAGAGGTTCATGTTTTGGATGTGGACAAGCGTCAAGGTGGGATCACAGGAATGGTTTTCCACATTTGGCTGAAACAAATGATTCATCTTCCGGTTTGATGTAAGATTTCTGTATTCCAATTTGTTTTCATTTTAAACTGCGATTCAGGCATCCATAAGGAGCTTCTCCTAGAAGTTTCGGTGTAGGAATTGGGATGAATTCGGTTTCTTATCAACTATTTAACCAAGTGTCACTATTCTCTAATCATGACCTCGAGTACGACGACCTGCTTATTTATCTTGTTACTGCTCCGTCCCCCATTACCTACAGCAAACTCATTACCAGTATCATTGGTATTCCTAATACAGATGGTTTTGTGTTGATACCTATTTTACACACTCTCAGTAAGTAGTTATAGGTTATTCTAATCGTTCTCTCAGACTTCCCGTATTCAATGGATGCACTTAAATAGAGTAGCATAAGGAACTCATTTTTATTCTATTTCTTCCGCAGATGCACCTCATAGGGCAGTTTAAATCTGATGACTCCATCGTTATTGTTCGTAGTGACTGGATGGTTACCAAAAAATCCCGTCAGATGGCCGGCAGTTAGAGGCAGAAGCATGTACAGACTTATGCTGCTGAACGTCGTACCTTCACCATCGGTGACAACCGTCCACGAATTCAACGTGATGTTGTAGACAGGTAAGAGTGACATTCGCTATATAGTGATCCACCACAGATTCTTATGCAAAAGCTTTCAAGCTGGACCAACATTTGTTAGAATAATCCAGCGGTACGCAAACGGACGTTATCGATAGAACGACATGCTTTGGCACCCAGTGGCCAACCAGGAAGAGGTTTGTTGCCCGTTTTCACTCACACTAACACTATAGCTGTTGTTCAACTGACATTATAAGTATATACGTATATTTTTGGAAAACTGCCTTCAGATCTGTATGATTCCTACCAATTTCCACCATAGATTTGGTAAATTGGGAGTGGGTGACAGGAATTATAAGCGGATACCACTTGAACGAAATAATGTGTATTATCCTGTTAACTATTTTCACCTTACATGATATCTCCGTTTTCAGATCATTAGAATGCGTGCATATAAATTGCAATTTAACCAATCAGGTGAGATGGATTGTTACCTATAAATATTTGTTTTCGTTTGTAAACTGCATTCAAATTTAAAATGTTATATACGGTGTGGCACCTCAACCGTGAGTTGCCTTCGAAAGATTTGTTATCGCTTGTTCTTTAATAACTTTAACTGTTTGTTCATGGATTTTATCCACATAAAAAGTCACACTACGCTACGCCGCTTCACTGAAGTCTGTAGCGACTATAATAAATGATATTTTGATAGTC
>QNGE01006023.1:0-14742 GCA_008508345.1 Paragonimus westermani | reverse complement strand
TTGACGTAACGGTCTTAGAAGTGAACGAAATGAACGAGACAACCGTGTAACAATTAACACTTAAAATTCGATCCGTGCGCGCGAAGTAGTCTCGGTCGCGCGTTACAGACGGTGGTATACCTGTAAGAAGTGGAACCAAGAGTTCTTCGGTAACTGATTATCGAGAACACCTAAACCAGTTACTGTTCCATCAGTTAGTTTGTCCTCAATCGGAGCCTCTTCCTCGGAAACTACACAAACTGCTGACTAACGCGCGTCCTCTTAGATTCCGTTTCGCCTTACACTATCCCCTACTACTTAGGAAAGCGTTCACGACGCCACACCCAGACCATCTTCTGTAAGGGCCTCCTGTTTGTTGTTGGGATTCTGTAACCTACCAGTTTGTTAACACCGATGGCAAAAATTTGCAAAATCGCGACGCAAATGTGCCATCGAAAGCGTTGTCTGGCTGCGGTGTCCAGTTTTTTTATTCTGCTATATCGTAGCTCTCTATGGAGTTCTTCTACAAACTTGTTCGCCATTGATCGTGCGACGACGATTCTCATGCAATAGTCAGGCCGGTAATCGAGAAACAGAACCCAATCGTTCATCACTAAGTAGACCCACATTGTTCACAGGCAGAGACTCCACTCGTGGGCCCACTTCCCTCGTCCCGGTGTCTATCGTAAATGAGATCAGTTTGAGGGTCGGGCGCTGGGGCCGTCTGCCATTTTTCATAATCCGCGCCTCGCAGTGTGACAATTGTTACCTGTTGCATACTACGAGACGGGCAGTCTCCGTGATCACGCTCGGACCTTCTGGATAACACATCCGCATTGGTGTGACTTCCCTCAGATCGACGTTCACAATAGAAGTCCTGTTATTGAAGAATCCTCTGCCATCGCGGAGCTCTTGTCAGGTCCTACCGCCGATTTCACTATCCATCACTTGACGGTTCCAAACAATATCCAGCGCCTGACCTGACAGAAGACAAAGAAGAGCTGCCTGACGCCGGGCAGCGGGAAAGTGGTTGATGTGTAGCTTCGCCTTGCTTTCCCAACATCGATACGGTATCCCCCCAAAATATTTCTCCAGCATCGGNCATAAGCAGACTAGTTGAGGGATATCGGGTCTCTTAGTGAAAAAGTTGAATCAGATGTCATACGTTCTACTACGGACGGCCCTTTCCATTGTCTCTGAAGTTTTGTAGGGACATCGGGGTGTACCGTTTCCTTGTGTAACCATACTTTATCTCTGGGCCTCAAGGAGGCCCCGAAAACTCTTGTGTCATAATGCTTCTTCTAATGCTGGTGTGCACACTACAAGCATGTTCTCGCCATTTCGTGTACGAACTGTAGCGTATGGATCAACTTGCAAACATGTCACGTCACCACGGACTATATGTGGACGGCCGAGGGCAGGCAGATATCGAGCGCTAGTCGGTTTTCTCGCCAGTCCACAGGACGTGAGGTGCTTCTTGTTAGATGCATGAACACAGCTGCGATAAGCTAGTGCATAATTTGGGATTGCCAAATCCCGGTCAAACGGATTGCGATATACAAACGCTTTAAGTAACTGTAAAAGTCGGTGATTGATCCTTACGACCTGTCCGTTGCTTTGGAGGCGGTGGGCAGTCGTTCGGGTTTTGTCAATCCTCGGGATTCGACAGATCGCTTGCGATAACGCACTTTCGAAATTGGACCCTTGGTCAGAACGTACCTGCCCCGGCGCTCTCTATTGGCACATCTAGTGCTCAACGATCTTGTTGGCCACCGTTTCCGCATCAATGTAAGACAAGGGCATTGCCTCATACCATTTTGTAAAATATTTCACCAACACAAGCATATACCGTTTGCTCATTGACGTCTCTGTTAGGGGTCAATAATGTCTGCAGCGTTACAAGTGTTACCTGTTGCATACTACAAGACAGGCAGTCTCCATGATCACGCCCGGACCTTCTGGATAACACATCTGCATTGGTGGGACTTCCCTCAGTTCGAAGTTTACAATAGAAGTCCTGTTATCGAAGAATGCTCTGCCATCGCGGAGCTCTTGTCAGGTCCTACCGCCGATCTCACGATCCATCACTTGACTGTTACAAACAATATCCAACGCCTCACCGGACAGAAGACAAAGAAGAGCTGCTTGACGCCGGGCAGCGGGAAATTGGTTGATGTGTAGCTTCGCCTTGCTTTCCCAACATCGATACGGTATCCCCGAAAAATAGTTCTTCGGCATCGGCAGAGGGGTACTGGAATCGCTGGTCGGGACGGAGAGAGAATCTCCACCGCCAGTGTCAAGGGGTTCACTGCATCTGTCATCGCGTCGGTCGCGCCTCCTTCGTTAGGGTTCTGATCGCCTTTCGCCTGTTTTACTGGCATTTGTCTCCTTTGAATTCTGACAGGGTCGCTAAATTGTAACTGTTCATCGGGAACACCTGGCCCCAGTTACGGTTTTACCCGTTGGCTTTCCTCAACAGGAGCCTCTTCTTCGGAAACCGCACAAGCCGCTGGCTAACAAGCAATATCTTAGTTTCGGTTTCACTTTGCAAGACGTTCTCCCCAGAGCGGCCTTGAACTATTTGAAACATCGACCCAGATACCACCTTGCGGAAGGTACGTTGATGTGACATCACAATTTTGGACTGAATCTGCGAAGCATACGAACTATCTATTGTCCTACTGCGTGCGTCAAACTTTTGTAAACTACAATCATCTTCTTCTTGAGCACGCCATTTCAGGTGGCAGATGTTACGTTTGTGGTGCGGTTTGGTTATTTGTTGTTGTGTATCGCCTGTACTTATCTGCGGCGATCGCGCATAACCCATTGTGCCTCTTACATATACGTTGAGAAATAGGCATATTATCATTATCACTATTAGCTTTTCTTAATATATGATTACTACAGAATTGCGATTTCGACTCAATCTACACGGCCGATATAGAATGAAAAAATGTTCATCAACTAAGAAACATTGCAAAACTGTCTTCTAGGAAGAAATAGAGAGGCGTAGTCGTAACGCAAGGATTTTAGGCAGTCATATGGGGCAAACGGGTCAAGTAGTTTTTCCGAACAGCCTTAGTCCACATTTCATTTGCGTATTAATCAATGACCACACACACCTGGTCATTGCTTGTATTGCCTTTCTGATCAGAATGTGGCTCTTGTGAAATCCTTCAGCAACAAATGCGTGACCAGAAGCAACATGTTCACAGTTCATAAGTTGCCAAAACACGCTCTCCCAGGTGAAATATTGTGCATATTTTATCGGTTCAGCCTGTAGAATCGTGTTAATCCAAAGAGTGGTTCACGAATAACGCAACCAGTTCTCAGAGATCACATTGTCGACACGCGTTTTGTGCGCAAGAGCGAGCGTTTAACAAGACAAAACGATAACACGACGGAATAAGAGGCGAGTGCGCAGTGTGCTCGTCGATGTCCGTACCAGTTCAAGCGAATGTATGAGCGAGTATAAATGTTGGAAACAAAATATTACAAATGGCAATCGTAACTGTATCATTGGTCCCAATGGGCAAATAGGGTGGCTACAAGTGCGAAAGTTGTGGTGTTGCATACATTTACATCTCACCCTATTATACTATGTTCTGTTGGAAAAGTATTTTGTTGTGTTGCCGGTGCTCTCAAGAACAGTGCTACACGCTGTTCTCGATAACCGTATTTCACGTCAACAGAAAACTGCTAGATATCAAATAAACGTAATGACTGCATCCGAGCAAACAAATCGTGAACGAGTGGCTGAAGTCGCTGGCAAGATTGTTTATGAGGCGGTGTTGCAGACCTTTGGAGGTGGTGTCAAAAGATACGCGGGTGCCGGGAAGACCTGGCTTGGAGATCTTAATACACTTCATGGCCACGAAGCCGGATAATCTAATTGATTGACAAAAAGTGAGCTCACGAAAACTACATACTGAACGCATAAACATGTACAAAAACATGTACGTCTCTTGCATATATTTATATCAACATATGCCCAACCCAACGTAGACATAAATATATCTACTTAAGTATATATTCTCACGTATATACATAACATGTGTGTTTTGGATATATGTGTAGAAAAGTTTGCATGAAAATGATGACATTTATATATACCGATATCATATGTATGAATGGGCTCATACACCTGTGTGTTTACAATATATACGCCTGCTACATATTATTTGTATGACCGTATACGCATTCACGGATAAATATTTTGAACAGTTTGCTAACGATTCAAGTACACACTGAGGAACGCGTAGTCTGCCGAGTTTTTACACGCCTTCCCCAATATAGAACGACAGATACGACAATTCATACTCTAAGAGTTCCATGATTGAGCACTCGTAAACACCGGATTCAATTCGGCACTAATTAATTCAGTGCAAAAGGATATTGACTCTCTCACGTCGAATATGAACGCCCTCTGAAATTAAACAAGTGATGAATCTGTGCAACAAAATCGACATCAACAACGCAAAAGACCTCAATTAAATCAACACTGAACATCGTAGACCGGCTAGTTTCCCACCCTACAGGTGGCGGTAGAAACAGCAGAGGCTGACTGGTTCAACAGGAGGGTCGGTGCGTTCCTGCTTACCCGTAACAACTTGGTGTCACCTTGTGAACGCTTCTATGAAACAAGGTGGTCCGGTGTTCGGTCTTACAGTACCATCATAGGTTCTTACTGATGCCTGACGTACATGTCCACATCGCTCAGAAGTCCCTGAGCGATTACACCATAAGGCCAGACACCCATGGAGGTCTTTCTGCGAATAAGAACTAGATCGCCTGTCTGGAGGTGTAATCTGTTATTCGCGCCACCATCGTCTCCAAAACACACAAGGTATGTTGTGTTTGTGTCCTCGTCTAGGTTGCACGATAGGGTCCTACTCTTATTGACGCACCTTCTCTGGCGCACGTCATCACGGATATAAATCTAGCATTACGTGACATCAACCGACGGTGCGTATACACGGTGTAAGCGAGGCCAATTTGAAACCAGGAACAATCGTCTACCACATGCCACCTCACCTCAAGAGCTCTGTGAGGCGATGAGTTTATCTTCAATCAGTGAACGTTCAACGGCTTTACCACAGTTGGAAACCCACTTGGTGTGTCTAAACGTAGACAGCCAAAGCACCGCGCGAGGCTAATTACCGCAACCGTAACTTCGGATGTTTTGTCGAAAAGCATTGGACAGTCATCCACGTAAGAGTTGTTCTTCACTAAGATCGCAGTCTTTAGTAGAGGTTTCTGCTGATTCCCCACGGCTATAGTTTTGTGTGGAGGCAGCACACAACAACGATGTCGCTCCAGTGGGAGGTGGATATCCAGTTCGTAAGTATCCAGCGGTCCTTCAAACGAGCTGGTAACCTATCGATGAAAATCTAATGCACCTCGATGGCGGCATGACACTCAGGCGTACAAGAAATTAACTCCAATGTCCGCGGAGACTGCTACCCGGTATATGCGGAAGTACTATTGACAAACTGTTTTCAGGTTCGGACCCTGGAGTGCGGTTTTGTTGAGACACACCACGGTGTTCAGCGGCACAATCAAAGGCTATCCACACATTACCGGGCTTATTCGAGCCAAACACTGGAGTGCGTGGTAAGTATCATTTCCTGATAGGTTTCAGTATCAAGACCGATTAGCCAGCGATTAGCTCCGGGTCTAGAATCAACGTTCCCTTAAGTGCACCAAGGCGTTTCTCGGCCATTTCTTCATTGTTATGCAGTACCCAACCAACTCATCTCCACAGCAGATCTATAAAATAGTAACCCTTCCTGAGCATAACATTCCTTCCGGTCACATTTGATGCTTGTCTGTCCCACACTGGAAGCTCTTTGTTCCCCGAATTGCTTCTAACAGCAAACTTTACCTCGAACCTCTCTCGGATCAACTCGTCTAACAAGATCTCACCTGCTTTGATGAGCTTCACACAATAGTCATTTCGGGGTGTTGATAGACGAGGACTCCCGAGACTCCATCCAAAAGTCGTCTTAATCCCATGAAGCTCATCACTACTTTCCTTTTTCTGTTCCAGTACTTAGCGTGTTACTGAAATGTCACAACCTGCCGTAATCCCCACGCCGTTATCAATTAAAATCTTGAAAGAAGTATACCCCGGATACGCTCACTCATCTAACTCAGATTGTTGGACGACGTCAGCCGATGTCAGCGGCAGCTGCTTCACTGCATGAACCGAACCAGCTGTGATAGAACGCTCTTAATTCGAAAATTGTATTTCAATTCCTACTTTATTACATGGCGTTGCACAAGTTCCGTTTAGAGTGTGGAGCAACAATCGAATGGGTTACTCCTGCAAACCAATTGCCTTTGCAATAGATTTACCCGATAACGTACAGTGAGACCTATCAACCAGAAAGGCGTAAGTTGTCACCAACATTTCTGGACCAACCAACATTATGGAATTTGCTGCACACAACAATGACTTTGTCTTCTCCTCCTGACCTGAACCAATATGCAATGGCGTCGGCCACAACGCGGCAACGCACAACATATCTGTACCCTGTCGGATATCGTTGTATTGTTCGCCTTCAATCAGAGAAGACAGCGTCTGCCGCCCTTCAGGATTGCTTCGGGTTGACCCAAATGTTGACCGACAAAAAACACGTTCAATTATATCCTTGTTGCTCTACAAACCGGACACTTTGAGTTCAAGTTCTCACAACATACACCTAATCTGACTTTGCATCTTGAGTGCCTGACTCCAGAGGGTCTAGAAGGCATTAGATTACTCGCCCTGCTTTTGAGCGAGCAGCCAACTCGCCGTACTGATAAGCGCTAGCTGTTTGAAAAAGTGTCAACGGGGTAAGATTAGGGTGTGCATCTATGGGCGGTGGGTTTGTTGGGGCGGGGATTGGACAGAACGTGGTTCACCGAAGAAGTGAGGTTCAGGTAGAACGGTTATGTCCACGTGCAAATTTCAAGCGGAGATGTTGCCCGCTGCATCGGGTGGGCAGTCACATTCTGGACGATAGTGATATAGAAAGGATTGGGGAATGTGGGGCCCACGTCTGCGAGGACAGCCTGAGAACTCTGGTTGAGCCTTCTAATAGAAAACGCGACACGTGAGTGGTTGACGTGATTAGCAAAACACCTCGAATGTTTTAAAGCGGTTGCTCTCGCTTCCCACCTGAACAAGTGAGTCGTTCGCCGTGTGTGAGCATTCTGTTCCCGCTGCCGGTTGGAATCCTGTCGGGGATCAGAGATTCACAATTGAGTCTCCAACAAAATATTCACTTTCCGAATCCCACGTAGTTGTGAATGTTAAAATATACTGAAGCTGATTTCAGAAACTGATTCACGTTTCCTTACGCGTTCAACAGACAAATGACCTAAGGGAAGGTGCGCCTTGGTGGAAATAAAACAGTTGCCTTAGACTTTCTGTTTGCGCATTGTCAAACCATAGCGCAGAGCTTTCACATAGTATCCACTGAAACAGCCATTCACACTGAGAGTATTCGGTGAGAGGGAGAGATATGAAATATATTTCCAACCGTGTTGCAAACTCATGAGCATTAATGGCGAACAGGTTTTTTAATTGTTTGAACTGCGGCTTGCAAATTGGCCGTTCATACAAAGGCACATCAAGTACACCGACAAACTGGAGGTTAAAAATTGAAGTGTACACATTGCATATCAATTGGTAGATAATTGTCTCCCTTCATTCTTAGATCAGGAACTGGCGAATTCTTTATCTGATCCAACCTTGAGTAGTGAGATTTGTCATGGTGCTTTTTGTATAGTGAAGCCAGTGCGTAGCCAAGCACACCAGTTCTCGAGTGATCCGTAATTGGTACCGAATGTTTTTAACGTTTAGATGCAAGCGAGCGTCGATATGTGTAAAACTGTTGAGGGAGACGTGGGGATACGTTGTCCAGTACTATTATGCGTTTGTAAACAAATTTTACTCTGAACCTGCGCACAAACGTAATCCCAACGTTATGCAGATCCAGGCAACTGCAATCGTCTTTCATGTTTTTATTCCAGGTAAACTGCTTCCCTGACGGTTGTTTCGCTCATTGCATAAATCAACTACACTGGGGGCACTGACCGCACAACCAAATTTCGCGTCGTGTTAAGATGCGTCGGTTCCATTTTTATTACTAAGGCCTCATAGAAGTAGTCAAACCGAGCATTCCACTTTGTGATACGGAAAAGATATTTCTAATTCATTCTGAAATTATCTTAGATACTGTTTTAAGAACTGAGCAAATGAACCTATCCGTTTGAAACTGTTAAATAGTATATCCCAAAAATCGGTGACTTTCGAATTCGGTTAGCGCGCACAATCAAATTACAAGGTCGTTCTTTGGCAAGTCCGTTAACCAGTTAGCTGTTTGTGTATCACCCAGACGAGTTCCGTGTATATCAGGTTTGACGGCGAACTCCCTGTTGTTGGGTGGTGTATGGATTCCATTCGCAGTCACGGCTTTTCCATTCAGGTAGACAGTGGTGAGCAATTCCAAAAACGGATTGTACACATTCCTCAAGTTGTACCACAGTGTATATGACATGGTTCCATATTCTGAATAAGTTCAATACGTTGACCAAAAACGATGTTTGACAACCGCGAAACACAGTTGCTAAAAGCAGTTATTGGCCTAATAAATCAACACTGCCTGAGCCAGTGACATGCGTAATTTACTACTAGTGTAAAGTACGGCCAAGTAATCAGAATCTCAGCGAGCATAACAATCAATTCTATCCAATTTCATTATACGTTCACCTGCATATCTGTGAATCCCAGTTAGATGGAGGAACCAGCTTCTAGAACCTTTTACTACGCACCGGTCTTTGGTAATAGTCACATGTAAAGACAACGGTGTAAAATCTTGCTCTGTCTGAAATTGTTTGCCATACGTTCACATTTGGGTTACACCTCAGTGAAAGGAATTAATAGTTCCCTAGACGCATGTATTTGTTCAACTTATTCAATCACTTTGTGATTCACCAAACTCACACACGCAACGTCCCGTACGATCTTGGCGAACGGGTTGGACCCTCGAAATCAGCTTCTTACACCAACGTTACTCACAAATCCCACACAGTATAAGTCTGCGGTGTTTCGATTAAACTAGGCTGGTCACGACGTTGCTCGAGATATTGCGAATATTGAATATTGGTTGGGCCTTGTAATAGAAAACGCGACACTTGAGTGGTTGCCGTGATTAACAAAACGCCTGGAATGTGCAGTTGGTAATAAGTGCGCCTTTCCACTTGTTGATTTTAATCGTGAGATTGTATGTTCTCATGCCTTTTGCCTCATCATGCCAATGCATTATACTCGAACGACCCGCAGATTGATGCGTTGTAAGGGCCTTATGATCTCAGACACCAAAATAGTGCCCGGTTTTCAGGTTCCCTTGAAACGAGTTGAGTGGCAAAGCACCCGTATGTGACTAGTGAACCGGCGGAGTGTTACCTTGTTCTATTTAATTTCTGCGCGGATAGTTTGACTTCGGCATGCTACACTGTTGTTTCTGCTTGGTCATCTGCTCGCCGCACAGTCGCAAGATGATGATTATTGTCGCAACTGTCTGAATCCAAGGGATTAGGTTGCACAGGAAATTGGCAGAAACACTGAAGCAGTAACGTAAAGTATTGACCAACCCCATATGCCAAGAGGAAGTCGACCAAAAACAATGGTTCGCACTGAATGTAATCTCTCTGTGTAACTTAGCGAGATGATCAACTGGTCATGAGTCTGGCCTATCCTTGCCTATAGTACAAAATATGCGGTTCTCCTATTCCGATCATGAAAGTTGTGGCCCATGTGTTGGGTAGATTGGTTCAGTGTGCATTCAATCTTACTCTGAAGCAAACCTCGTATTCACTCGATTCGGGCGGCTATCTGTGGAATGCAAGGGGTTTGAACATTTGCGTATGTCAAATCGAAATTTTCATTCAGACACAAAGTAATAGCCAAACACTGATCTGATCCACCAGCCAACCCTGTTCTGAAGTCACCCCGCTACGTGCGGAATGTTTAAGCTGTTTGCCATCAAGTGAAGTTACTCCCAGGCATCCTCATTTCAATTTCGACAAGCAGAAACTCGCCTTTGGTTTTATGTGCTGACCTGAAAAGAAGTAATATTTGAAGCGAGCTCTTCGAAAACAAGTCTTTTGAAATCTTCCACTTCAGTGCTCAGATAATGTAGAAGTGTGATCAGCGAGGTTGAAAGAGGTTATTATTTTTGCATCTACCATCTCCCAACCCCTGGTGATCTGAGTAGTGAACATCAAAATCGACATTCTATTTGCGTATTGGGCAACACGGATTGATATGTGCCTATCTGTGGACCACTGTGATTCAACGTTAAACAGTTTCAGAAGGAGACTGCCGATAGCAGCGCCGCATCATTCGACTTGTCAAATTCTTGGCGATAAAGCATATGAAATGTATATTAGCTCTAGGTGGAGGATTCTTCACGGAAAGCTCACGGTGGAGACAAGCCATCATGAATGTTGGTCATTATATTTGAAGTTAATTGAGTGCGAGATTATTCCAACCGTTAATGTGGCATCATTGTTGATGTGGCTGTTCCGTACAACAAAGTTATGCGCTAATTCACACCAGTTTACAATACAGTGATTTCCTCTTATTGCAAAAATATTTCTTTCATTGAAATCCTAGTTACCTTTGATAATGCGTTCCTTTGGTAAGCCTTTAGGTGGTAACAGACTGGTGTTTAACTGTCGGTGTTCTGTCCACATCGCAATCTTGCCCCACCATTTGTGACTACAGTCAACGTTCAGCGCGTTTGACAGCTAGGCAACGGAGGTGAGACAAATGTACGCGATTGAAGCCAGAAGAAATATTCCCCTCTTAGACGATGAAATTATCGACGTACACATTGTGTAGCTAAACCAAAACTAACTTATATTATTAATCACTGGTGAAAGGGAAGGAAATTAAGCATTTTATTGAATTTGCTTTGCCAGCACGGTGCACTCAAAGGTTGTCTGATTCATTGGTTTTATCTATCGTGCTTACCTACTTTGTTGGAACGTGTCAAATCTGAATGGAGCCCGGTAAGCAGGGATGCATCTCCGATACATTAACTGTCTGAGCATTGGTCGTCCACGTGTTTGTGTGTGCGAGCGACTTTACTTAATCACAAACCTCAAGCAAGAAAATGCTACACAAACCTAAATGCAGCGAGACTGCGTCTTACTGACTGAATTTTCTGCGGTGTGTAAAAAAACTTCGATTCATTTAGCCCTTCGATGCTCTACAGAGTGCCTTCAGCGAGATTTATCTCCATTCACAGTAGTGTTTAGCACAGTTCGGCTAACTGGTCATAAATGCTACGTATCATTGAAGAATACCGGGGACTTTTTGTTTATACAAACCATACAACAAAATTACTAGGACATTTTGCAGCCATCTTCAAGGTGAAACACAACACTGTACACAATCCGATTTTGGAAGCAATGTTCACCAAAAACGTTACGGAGTGCTTGCGGCTGCGGGATAATCGGCGCACGCTTGCCTCATGAGAACGTCGCAAGAAGTCTGTCCCTGGACATAACAAAACGATGTACCACTGATGTGATCCAACAATAACGGGACTCGAGTATAGTGTTTCATTTGAACATGAGTTAACTGAAAATTCCATGGAAATGCATGAGAATGCAACCCATTTCCAGCAACTCTCCGAATTCCACCCCGACGTCCATTCAGTCTACCTGCCTGTTAGAGTCATTCCAGTCCATACAGGTGTGTATCATAACCTGTTTTTATCATACGAGGATCGGGGAGATAACTGATGAATTCAAAGTGATTCAGCACACACTGAGGACTTTCGTTGCAGTTCGCTGAACCCATTGACACGATGCCAAATTTGTAGTCGACCATACTGTTTTATGTTACAATGATATTCACTCGTGGAAATGGCCCATCGTCATCTGACTAACGCACCTAGCGTGTTCAATGACATGCGGGGTATGACAGATCAATTCTCACATTTAACATTGTACTGGCAGGGGCTGTAATAAGTTATGCAAAACCGCTCCGCGACTGATTAAATATTCGCAATATCTCGAGCAACGTCGTGACCAGCCTAGTTTAATCGAAACACCGCAGACTTATACTGTGTGGGATTTGTGAGTAACGTTGGTGTAAGAAGCTGATTTCGAGGGTCCAACCCGTTCGCCAAGATCGTACGGGACGTTGCGTGTGTGAGTTTGGTGAATCACAAAGTGATTGAATAAGTTGAACAAATACATGCGTCTAGGGAACTATTAATTCCTTTCACTGAGGTGTAACCCAAATGTGAACGTATGGCAAACAATTTCAGACAGAGCAAGATTTTACACCGTTGTCTTTACATGTGACTATTACCAAAGACCGGTGCGTAGTAAAAGGTTCTAGAAGCTGGTTCCTCCATCTAACTGGGATTCACAGATATGCAGGTGAACGTATAATGAAATTGGATAGAATTGATTGTTATGCTCGCTGAGATTCTGATTACTTGGCCGTACTTTACACTAGTAGTAAATTACGCATGTCACTGGCTCAGGCAGTGTTGATTTATTAGGCCAATAACTGCTTTTAGCAACTGTGTTTCGCGGTTGTCAAACATCGTTTTTGGTCAACGTATTGAACTTATTCAGAATATGGAACCATGTCATATACACTGTGGTACAACTTGAGGAATGTGTACAATCCGTTTTTGGAATTGCTCACCACTGTCTACCTGAATGGAAAAGCCGTGACTGCGAATGGAATCCATACACCACCCAACAACAGGGAGTTCGCCGTCAAACCTGATATACACGGAACTCGTCTGGGTGATACACAAACAGCTAACTGGTTAACGGACTTGCCAAAGAACGACCTTGTAATTTGATTGTGCGCGCTAACCGAATTCGAAAGTCACCGATTTTTGGGATATACTATTTAACAGTTTCAAACGGATAGGTTCATTTGCTCAGTTCTTAAAACAGTATCTAAGATAATTTCAGAATGAATTAGAAATATCTTTTCCGTATCACAAAGTGGAATGCTCGGTTTGACTACTTCTATGAGGCCTTAGTAATAAAAATGGAACCGACGCATCTTAACACGACGCGAAATTTGGTTGTGCGGTCAGTGCCCCCAGTGTAGTTGATTTATGCAATGAGCGAAACAACCGTCAGGGAAGCAGTTTACCTGGAATAAAAACATGAAAGACGATTGCAGTTGCCTGGATCTGCATAACGTTGGGATTACGTTTGTGCGCAGGTTCAGAGTAAAATTTGTTTACAAACGCATAATAGTACTGGACAACGTATCCCCACGTCTCCCTCAACAGTTTTACACATATCGACGCTCGCTTGCATCTAAACGTTAAAAACATTCGGTACCAATTACGGATCACTCGAGAACTGGTGTGCTTGGCTACGCACTGGCTTCACTATACAAAAAGCACCATGACAAATCTCACTACTCAAGGTTGGATCAGATAAAGAATTCGCCAGTTCCTGATCTAAGAATGAAGGGAGACAATTATCTACCAATTGATATGCAATGTGTACACTTCAATTTTTAACCTCCAGTTTGTCGGTGTACTTGATGTGCCTTTGTATGAACGGCCAATTTGCAAGCCGCAGTTCAAACAATTAAAAAACCTGTTCGCCATTAATGCTCATGAGTTTGCAACACGGTTGGAAATATATTTCATATCTCTCCCTCTCACCGAATACTCTCAGTGTGAATGGCTGTTTCAGTGGATACTATGTGAAAGCTCTGCGCTATGGTTTGACAATGCGCAAACAGAAAGTCTAAGGCAACTGTTTTATTTCCACCAAGGCGCACCTTCCCTTAGGTCATTTGTCTGTTGAACGCGTAAGGAAACGTGAATCAGTTTCTGAAATCAGCTTCAGTATATTTTAACATTCACAACTACGTGGGATTCGGAAAGTGAATATTTTGTTGGAGACTCAATTGTGAATCTCTGATCCCCGACAGGATTCCAACCGGCAGCGGGAACAGAATGCTCACACACGGCGAACGACTCACTTGTTCAGGTGGGAAGCGAGAGCAACCGCTTTAAAACATTCGAGGTGTTTTGCTAATCACGTCAACCACTCACGTGTCGCGTTTTCTATTAGAAGGCTCAACCAGAGTTCTCAGGCTGTCCTCGCAGACGTGGGCCCCACATTCCCCAATCCTTTCTATATCACTATCGTCCAGAATGTGACTGCCCACCCGATGCAGNTCCACCTCCCACTGGAGCGACATCGTTGTTGTGTGCTGCCTCCACACAAAACTATAGCCGTGGGGAATCAGCAGAAACCTCTACTAAAGACTGCGATCTTAGTGAAGAACAACTCTTACGTGGATGACTGTCCAATGCTTTTCGACAAAACATCCGAAGTTACGGTTGCGGTAATTAGCCTCGCGCGGTGCTTTGGCTGTCTACGTTTAGACACACCAAGTGGGTTTCCAACTGTGGTAAAGCCGTTGAACGTTCACTGATTGAAGATAAACTCATCGCCTCACAGAGCTCTTGAGGTGAGGTGGCATGTGGTAGACGATTGTTCCTGGTTTCAAATTGGCCTCGCTTACACCGTGTATACGCACCGTCGGTTGATGTCACGTAATGCTAGATTTATATCCGTGATGACGTGCGCCAGAGAAGGTGCGTCAATAAGAGTAGGACCCTATCGTGCAACCTAGACGAGGACACAAACACAACATACCTTGTGTGTTTTGGAGACGATGGTGGCGCGAATAACAGATTACAC
>QNGE01006022.1:0-27482 GCA_008508345.1 Paragonimus westermani | reverse complement strand
CGACCTGACAATCCACCACATTATGATCTAGTTAAGCAGTCGAATTCGCATCAAGACAAAAGTATTGCACAACAGTTTTATTTGCAGCCAAGCTATCAGCTTGACGTCGACGCGATACGTCGAATATTGTCCACGTTTGTATCTAACGAAATTTGCTGCACATCTTAATAGTGGAAAGTTGACTGAGATCATTTTGTTTGTAGTAAATTGGAAAGGAAGTGAAAGAAAGTATATGACGACACTATGTAGCCACTTTAATGTGTTGTCTGTCAGAGGAATTTAACAGGGATTTTTTTCTTTGATTCAGCCGGCGTTCTGCGTGGATCGTTCTGATATGTTCTTTGCAACTAAACAAAAATGAGTTCGAACTCAGGTTATCCTTTGGGCATGTTAATCCAACTGTCACCTGCATATTTCACTGTTCATTTTCGGCTTCCTGGATGCGCATACCCCAAAGACAATCAATTAATGCTAGCCAAGGGTTGCTACCTAACCAATCCAGTACATGTATTCCGTGAAGGAACCAAATCTTAGCAACGTGTTGGATTGTTGTTTTGTTAAACGAATTGTTTTTTCGTTCACTTAGCAATGTAAATGACAATAAGGATGGGCCCGATATGTTGGTATGAGAACCGGAATTCTCATTATTTGGAATGCTTCATTCACAGCTGGTTTTTCGACATAATCCTTAACTCAGCGCAGATCAAAGTGCGCGCCAGGGTGGCTTCGTCAGAATCATTCAGGTTGACTTGTTTTTGTAAGTAATGTCTACTCAGTCCACTCGAGATATCTGCAGCACGTGGGTCTTTCAATAATTCAGCTTGGGTACCCCAGTAATGTCTTCTATATCGTTCTAGTGTAGTTGATCGGGTATTCGTTTAATTTTATTCAAAAATATGCCTTTATGATATTAATGGTCAACGAAAGGGGGCCGTTGTTTTTGTGTTTCGCTAAGATGAAGGATCGTTTTTCACCGCTGTTGCTTACCTTTAGAGACGGTCATCTTAACAAACTACCGATAGCTTATCAAAAACTTTGAAGTAGGTTAGTGTGCTCCTACCTACTGGAGTGCATTTGCCTTGAAATCGAAATAATTTTCAAAAACTCAATAAAGACTATTGCTGATGACACAACGAAACTAGAAGTTGTTCATTTCCACTTACCGTTTCTGTTTGAATTCAAGACACTCCTTACCCACTCCTAATTTACGGACCCCTTAAGGTGTCGCGTAGATTCCGGTCTTGACATACTCGCCCGAGGACGTGTGCCTAGGAATGTCATTTTTTGATAAAGGCATAAATGCCACTGGTAATGAATCTACACATTGAGCCGAGCTGTGACATACAACTCTGGTATGAATCAGGTGCATGACTCAGTAGCGTCATTCATGTGCCAGATGTTGTAAATTTGATTCAGATTTCCAGAATGGCAATGGAAGGCTCATATACTATATTGTGGCACATATGTTGAGTTGTCTCATGATCCCCGAGTGGATTCTTGTTTTGTGTGCCCAAGTGCTTTGTGGCGAATAAACTCAACTCTATCAGGTGGTCTTATGGTTTTGTCGTGTTACGTCCAAGCTACTCAGTTGCCGTATTTTACGATAACTCTAATAATCCTGACGATTCCGGTAAAATCTGCTTTTGCTTGGCTTATCTCATTTCGGGTGTAACTTGCTGAATACGTCAGACGATGTGAAAAATTTGGCTCCTAATCGACATTTGTTTTGAGTTTGAGTGAGCACAGGCTGGAACACCCTACCAAATCTGTCGTAACAGTATTAGCGGTGAAGAAATTTGGGTGTAAATTCCACACATACACACAAAACATCGTGTAAATCCCTCAGATACTCCGACTTTGTGACTCTTCCCAGCGGTCCAACTACTCATATCTACTCATGACTGTTACCAACCACCTGTTGTCTTCTGTACGGTGGAGTCCTTTTGTAACACGTTGATAACATTGATTAGACTCCCGTTCTACACTCTAGTCATTTCACGACCTTCTACAAACTTTTTTCATTCACAGGTTTGAATTTATCTCTATGACTTCTTAGTAGAATCATGTAACCCATCACAAATGTTGTAAAACTTCCAAAATCAAATCCACTTACTATAAATTGCAACAGCTTCATTCAGTTGATACTCCCGCAAATGAATCTAATTATATGCATGGCCTTCTCATCTTTAGAACAGTTTTCCATCGGTAAGTCCGAAATACACAACCTGTTGAAAGCTCTGCTTCATTCGCCTAATCATAACCTGTAACTGTGTTACTATACAAAGCTTGTAACCGAATTGTCAGTGGTATATTATTTTTACAAGTGAAAGTGTGCAGGTACTGTTGGTACTAGGTTATTTTATCTCAGCTAGCTAGCTCATCTGCAATTTCTCTGAAACCTTGGTCAGTAACACCGTCAGTACTAATTCGTGTGAAGCTTCAAATCAAATTGCGGTATGGTTCGTAATTTCTTTGAGGAGAATCTACAATGCAAATGTCTTGAAGGGAATTCGGTCTGCATCGTTTTATCATCATCACCGTGTGAAGCGCTAAAAAGTAAATGCCGACTCTAATGCCATCATTAAACTTTGACGCTGCGTAACGTGTAGTGCTTGATTCTGCAATCCGAAGAAACGCTAGAGATAAATATGGTTTCATTGTGAAGCTTCAAACTCATGTTCATAATTGTTCCTCTGTAAGATGGATGCAGATGGCCTTATTACTGACACTAAGTGTCCAGAACCTTGGCAGAATTTTGATAGTCTACAGATTTGTGCTCTGGGGGATTAGCTAAGTTTATGAGAAGTGTCACCGGCGGTTTAGCTTGAGAACTGAAATTCTGACCAATGTGTTTCATTCGACTCAAAAATGCCTGAGCAACTCTCGAAACTCGTTGAACACGCCTGCAACTATTTTCGGGGCTCATGCACTGAGACAGGAAAACGTACTGAAACTTCTGTATTGAGCAACCACCACCCTTTCTCATTTCACTTGACGAAATAGGCAAAGAAGATGATGCCAGCGTGAAGATGGGTTAAGGCCAAATAACCAACATGTGTGAGGGAGAAATCGCTTCCATTTTGCTCATGAAATATGTATGTGAAATTCAAAGCCTGTGTGTTAAACGAAAGTTTTCAGTGTTCGACGACTCACGATAGTGAGTCATTACTCTGTGTGAAAAGTGTGGTAACTATTCAGTATTTGTAACGCAAACTTCCAAACAATAGGCTGCATGAGAATCCAGTGCATCATTTCGCCTAAATTGTCACA
This sequence comes from Paragonimus westermani, assembly GCA_008508345.1. NCBI lineage: Eukaryota > Metazoa > Platyhelminthes > Trematoda > Plagiorchiida > Troglotrematidae > Paragonimus > Paragonimus westermani. The sequence goes on along the minus strand of QNGE01006022.1, from coordinate 24,212 downwards.
TTTTTTCAATGTTCTTTACACACTCGACTTTAATGTTCTGAGTGAATAGCGTAAAACGTTAATCTTCGAATGCTCCGTGTCCGTGTCATCTGATGAGAAAATTCATTGAGTTTTGCAGTGTTGGTTACCTTAGTTCAGACTCACATCTGTTGTAAATATGTTTTAGGTGAAAGGTTAAATGCGATTCTAATCAGTTACTCAAGAGCGTATACTTAGATATACCCATAAGTGAACCGTACATTCATCTGACAGCTACGAACACTTCCTGTGCTTAAAAAAACACAACAATGAGTAAGACAATATGTACACTGGCATTTCGTTTTCACCTCATCGTTTATCTATCTACTGATTTTTCATCTGGCCTCTGCCCACAGACCCTCTCCTACAGAACAGAAACCCATGCTGTAGGACCAAGCGAACCGGGACGGTCTGTCAGGAAAACCCTAACAATGATTTGGGATGATATGACTAGAACATCACTCACAACTGGTTGCGCTTTCAAAGACTGTTCGGTCCACCGGTTTAGACAAATCAAGTGTACATGCCCTTCGCGTAGATTCAACTGTAAACACAATCAAAGTAATTCTCACAGTAAATGTGCAGATATTCTTCAGTTAATTACTAACTAAACAAACCAGTTAGTTATGGTTTTCCCTGTCAGGTACAACAACCTACCTTCATATGCCGTCATTGTACACTTAAATATAAGAATGGTCACAGTGATCGTGTTCAAAGCTATTTATATGAGTAGTTCCGAAGGTAACCTGATTTTGTTCGGATGAGATTGCCGATTTCACAGAGGGGTCAACAAATCCGGCTTTTCCGGGCTCTTGGCCGCTGGAATGCAAGGGCATGGAATAACAACGCTAAACGTTTTCCGCTGTCCTCCAACTGATTTATTTTATCTGTATCGTTTTATATGGGAAATTGTAAGTGAGGAATCGCGTATCGACATTGATATTCTGAGATAACCTTCACCAATTCCATTTATGAATCCTTGCGGAGGTCACAGTACTGAGAAGCAGGATCACACACTGTCTAGACTGGACATTCGTGTAATACTCCCAATAATTGGTGATTCAGCTAAAAGATGAAATTGCGATTTTAGCGCCACTACGTCAGATCCACTTGCGGTAGTACGGGGACCAATAGAAAAAATTCAACTCTCCATTTTATTCTGTGTCGTGATAATTCATCTCCTTTTTCCATTTTTGATTTCTCGTAGTTCTGTGGATTCCAACCTAATGATAGTACCTCTTGCTGATGTAGAATCTGAACACGATCCACTGTGTGCTCTTAAGTGTGGCAGTCTGATATATGAAATAAATCGGTCAATGGAAAAGATGTTCGACTAATCAATTTCAAACGACGTTCTGAATCTATTTGGGTCGTGTAGATCATTTACTTCCGTCCTGTAGACCGTTAGCAAAATCTACATCTACTTATACAACGTAAATTCCAACCATATGGTCTGAATGCCAAACTTGCAGCATTGAAGGTTCCAAAACTAGTATCTTCTCGGTTCTGAGACACAAGCTTTTGATTAATTTTCGACTAAGAGGTTGCTTACTTACGAATATCAGTGAAATTTATTCTTACTAATATAATCATTACGGCTACAACGTTTTTACTGTCTGTCCACAACTTTGCACTAAGTTTCTTCGCGACTGTTTTGTCGGATCTTTTTTAGACGACGGTGAAAATTTTGTTGATGATGATTCCTGTGTGGAAGTCTATCACTGTTACGTTATTGCTCGTACGCTATCTGAGAAATTTCATATGGAGTGCTTGTTTCTACGTGTCGTTTTCGTAACTACAGCGGCTAAATTAATCAAACAATTCCGCTTTTCCCACTGATATACACTGGTTATCTCCTTGACAAATTTGGTTTCAGAGCAAACCCGAAGTGTATTGTGTCATTACTTTTTGTACGCTGGTCCCACAGAGTCGCTGAATTACGTTCACTTACAGGTCCTTGAAAATACTATGTGCAGTTCACATCCAATGTTTCAACGTATATAAAACCTATATTCATTTTAACAACATCACATGTCTAATGGGCTATTACTCCTCGAAATGTTCTCCAGCTAACAAATTTTTCACTGAAGGAGAATACCTATTCGATGTCGGTTTTCTTGAAGTTACATTCGCTTCTGATTACTTACCTAAGGTGCATGAGCAAGATCGTCACATCATAGTTTACATTTCTCAGAAACTAAATTTTGGCTAATGACGATATGCCCAAACGCAATACAAGACAGTGGCAGCTACCTGGGTTTGTATATGTCTAAACAAGTGTTCATTGGGTACAAATGTTTTGTTCACAGCAAAATTCTGGGTCGAATGCCAAAATTTCAAGGTCAAGGAATAAAGGATATGAGCGTACCGCTCTAGCTGGGCAGGAAATTGCATCTGCGGCTTTTTCAGGCCGATTGTGAAGAGCAGATATTCCCGTTTTCTCTCTGCCGACATATCTACGGCTTTCTGTGAGTAAGATCCAATGGCATCTCTTTTGCCAGTTGACAGATTATCCACCACGTTATAACGTTGTGCCTTGTTTCGTTCGGGCCTTGTCAAATAGGAAACCCACATGGCTAGTTTGCTACCTGTGTGCTGTTCTAGCTGTTCACTGGTAGTGTGAACCCGCTGCGACAGAAAATCTTCAATAGACGGCTGGGTACCCTGTTTTTTGAGACAGCGTCAGTGCCAATTTGGCATTTGCCAAACTAAGATGTCCTCGTGGCATCTGTCTGTCGCTAATGTGCAGAATTTTCAAAACAGTTGTGCGTGCTTGACATCGTTTTCGCAAAACGTGTCCACTTTCTGCCGATGAGTTTTGCAGCGTATTTGTCTTAAGCAACCACTGTCTGCGGTATCATATTTATGGAGAACGTCTGCACTGTGTGCGCACTAATATGGTGTCATGGCTCGTATCCGGAACTCATAGTTCTCTTTGAAAAAGTTAGTATCAGTCCACTGAATAAGGTAGCCTTGACACGTCCCACATATGCCTACCCACTGCCTGTCAAATTGCGCCTTGTTGGGTTTTGTTGCTTATGGTCAGGAAGACAACATGATGACTTAAATTCATGAAGAACTCTAAGTCATGTTTGGCGCCAGGTGATATACCATAGATCCCTGAACAAGACCTGGAAGAGGTCAAGCATTTCTGACTGCGTACGTTTCAAGATGTGTCTGAAGGCTTAAACCAACGACATCCCATAAAACACGCCGATGCTGGCCCGGAGTCTGTCCGACTCTGGCAAGGGTTGGCAAAGTGACGTGTCCCAGTAAGCGTGCAACAAAATCGTGAACACAGTCTATACTATCGTAAACAAAGATGTGTCAACATGCCACGGGTAAGTCAAGTGATACAGTGCTGTTGACCTAGCCTGAGTAAACACGGCTTACATGTAAAGGACGACTACCTGTTCTTGAATTAGGTGTGTAAATTACAGTGAAATATATTGTTCTCAGTTTACTCATAACCACTACGTAACGATAAAAATGTTCCGCTTACTGAACTTTCTAATCTTTGGTCGATCAGTGGAGTGGAAAACACAGATTGACACCTAGCGCACTCTTGGCCAACATGGCCATGTCAGTTATCTGTTTACTGGAATGTTACTGCTTTTGTATTCCAGTGCCCTTCAGTGATATTATCACACATACTTCGCCTTGTACGCAACACAGCACGTAATAAATAAAAAGCAACAGCTGTTTACAGTAAAGCACTATTTAAAAGGTTTTCTTACACACGAGCCTACATCTTTTGCTATTTTGCACTCATTTTCCAAGTATAACCAACGTTTTTCTTCGCGTTTCTCTTGGTCCTTTGTCTGTCCTCAATAGCACATCACATGCACACGGGTTGGAATTGTAAACGATCAACCAACGAGATTGTTTCTGATATTCCTCAGACTGCCTTGAACAAGAAGTTGTCTCAGTGCAACATCATAACAATAATAAATGTGTCGAGTTTTCCTCATGGTTTTGTTCACTAACGATGCTTCACTATTGTACAACAATGTTTTCCGTCATCTCTACATGTTGTTCGAATTGATTAAAAATGACCTTGCACGCACGTCTTTCTGCTCATCTACCTGTGGCGTAGTTGCTTGACAATACTACACGGATCTCATCCATTTCTAGCTTCGTTGTACTCCGAACATCGTCGCAGCACTGACCGCGTTTCAGCCGCCCACAGTAATCTCGGAATACCCTCGCCTCCCGTATAATGGTAATCTGGAATATTGTGGTTGTCCTCTCGAACCCTTTCTATTACTATAACTTGCTACAACTCTCGTAGCTGTCCTGTTGTATTCGTGCATTTTTTGTCACTAAACTCAGTGAAATACGCCCGCATTCACTTAGGGTAGTCAGAGAGTCCTTTTGACCAATACAAATGTGATAAATCAACCAATAATAGTAAAGTAAGCATCGTTTAGTTGTACTTTTTTTCTCTCCTTTCAACCGGTTAATAATGTTTCAAAGTGCTCGCTAATTTTTCTGTGACTGATAGTTGGAACCTCAAAATTTTAAGGGTCAAAATTTGTGATAGTGACTCTCTAGTGTCGAAAATCTCACAATGGAACGAAGTGATTAGGCAATGCTTTTGATTGCAGTATAGCCAAAGGCTTCCAAGTCAAGACAGCCTCTGTTGATGGATAGTGCAAACAGGAATTCTGTTGCCACAGATTCGTTATGTTTGAATCGAACTTTCTATCCACATCTGAAAATTACTTGTGTGATTGGGTCAGTTCTGTGAGAAAACGGAGGATTTTTTGTCTCTGTCAAACGGTTTTGTGCAAAATAACCTTGGCTAGCAGAGATTTGCGGGTTGAGACGTATTTGTGTCGGCAGTAAATGGTTATACTTTGCTTTTTGGGGTTAAATTTCACTATAAGACAATAGTTCGCATCTGATCTTTGGTTTCCAAGTTTCAGAATGTTCTTCACGTTAAGCTGAGTAATTTATAGTAGGCAGCTCCGTAAGCCCTCTTCCCCACCGAACGTGAAATTGTCTCGCCCAAAGTGATGATTGTGTGTTAATCGCCGGCTACTTACATATGATGAGTAGTAAGAATTTTACTGAACTAGTTGCAACTCTGAAGTGTACCCTTGCAGTACACAGTCCATTCAGGTGAATTTTTCCCCACTTCCTGTAGATCTACAAGTAATACTATGAGCACCCAAGAGGTACAGCGTTAATTGCTTTAGTACGTCCAGCTTTTTGTTTAGCAGTACCTGAGAGTAACGGGCATATTTTTAACGTGCTGCGAATCGCTAGAATAAACACAGCGCGCGAAACGACCTAAATTGCGGGATTTCGTCGAGCTGTAACAACTGGTGTGGATCCACTTTGTCTTCACAAACCCATCACAAATATCTATAGTTACGCTATAAATTTGAATTGTTGATTCCCATAGACGTTATTACTCCACCCATACAAAAAGGGCACCACAATTGAGGTCTTCAGATGCAAACAAAAGGGTGGATGAATGGTTCATTAAACATGTGCCAACTGATCACGTCACACTTCCCCTAGTCCTAATATCCTTTGCCCGTAAGCAGTGAAGATAAATTTTTTATTCATTAAAATGTCATATTAAGTAATTAATCCACTGTGTCGAACAATTGTTGTTTTCTCTGTCAATATCAGTCATTCCATTTCATCCTCACATTTCAAAAGCTGGTGCTTCCTCACTAGCAACTGTGCTTAATTTTCCTGTTTGTCTGTAAACCGTTTTGATGTTTAACTCGCGAGAACAAACTATGTTGAACAATTGTAGAGGACGGATACGTCTTTACTGCTAAAACCGTGTCTGTCACTCTTAGTACTTAAAACAAGAAGCAAATAATGGACCACTGCGTAGATTACACGTCGGTTGAGAATACGACGGTAAAACATAAGAAGGAGCCCGAATAAAACAGCACATTACAAACCAGCAAGCAAGCGATTAAAAATTATTACGTTCTTGAGTCATTAAATAAAGAGGTTTGTTGTATCGCGGTGCTAGCTCTTCGGTTCGTGCACCAGAATATTCCCCAGCCTTATGTTAACACGATTCAAAGGTCCCAGTAGGAAAACGGCGAGTCTGCACGGAAGCGTTATTTATTTATTTGCTTACCATTCACAAACGGATCTCAACGCAACAAGTAAAGGCACTAGGGGGTTAGACGTAAGAGAACGTTCAGCATAACCGCACGACAGCCGCCAAACTGGACGAATGTTGGAAAGTGCAAGCCAGTCGGTTCTATTCTGAGTGCTCGTTACACTCGTCGACGAAATTTGGGGCATCGTGGAGTTACGGGGGAACGGCATTCTCTCAAAGTATGGGTTCCAACAACAGTCCTGTAGAACAAAACAACGCGAACAATCATGAGCCAAAAGCCCAGTAGGCCATGTGCACGACTTGCACAACCGAAACCTAAAATGGCGCGAACAACACAGCAGCATGCACTGTTACACCAGTCAAATTCAATCCGTGCCTGCTTGCTGGTTTTCACTGCACGTTACATCAATGAACACTCCAATCGACTTTCAGAATTCAACGGTAATGGCCGAAATATTGTTGTCCTGTGGAATGCAGCTTACAGCGTTAAACCTGACGCGGGTCTATTATACACACACGGATAAAGCTGCGGTACCCACTTTAACACACTAACTTCGTTAGTGGTTTGCAGTATATTTTCATTCACGTGCTAATCTGAGTGGATTTGTTTGTCGTGGCCGGTGGCCTGCGTCTCGGATCAACCTGTCACAGGGACCGAGGCTAAAGAACTTCTAGGTTTAGCAGTCGCCACTGCTGACATGCCCACACGGGGGGTTCCATTCATATGTGACCTAGCCAGTTCAAACCTAAAGAAGTAAGTAAAGAGGCTGTGTTAGTACCCAGCCGGTCAATGCTGGTTCGCCAATGGGTCGACTAGCATCACTTTGAAACCCTACTTTCTGGGAAATAAACAAAACGACACTGCAACTCTAAGATCTAAACAAGAAAGGTCGTAATGATAATATATAATTGTAGAATTGGTTTGGCACGCAGCAAACCTTGGTAAGCCATATGGTGGATGTAAAGAGTGATGACGAACTTCAAGTTTGAGCTGGAAAAATGTGGACAAAACCAGAAAAAAGGAGGGGTAGAAAACCATAAGTCTCCAGGTTTCTAGAAAGGAACGCGGGTGAGCAGCCAAACGACGGTGGTCGTGCCTCACTACATACAAGAAAAAATGGTCTCATATAGCTTAGAGCACTTGAGTCTAAAGTACTGGTTCTATCATGGCCGACAGAATACTATGAATAAGTTGCTGACCGAGCTAGCCGGCGCATTTGTGGATGCACATATCGCAACATCATAGTCATATCACCAAGAATTACGACACCAGTGGTTTTCTTGCGTATCGTGCGCTTGCTTTCTCGGTCGCGCAATAGGTGCTTATTAGAATTTCTGTCGCTTCTCTGGTTCATTGCATAGCCTCCTCGAGAAATGAAACCAGTGGTGCAGCGTGGAAGACTTATCTGAGTAACATGTAATTATCTCAGCCTTTGACCTTAATAATTTTACTTACCTGATTTCACCCGCCTGTAGAGCGGCCGCTTTGCAATATGACCATTGCCTGTCTGTCGAACGTGGCCCAGCCAGCGAAACAAATTCACTGTCAGCATGGTTTCCATTCCGTCCGCAGTGTCTCATCTGACCACCAAACACTTAATATGCGTCCTGGACGCTGTAAACAGAGATGACCGAGGTAGCACACGTTCCGTCGGCATAGTGTTCAATTTTTACTGCTGTACAGTAACATGACAGTACTAGTAAACGACGAATCAACAGCTTGCCGGCCATCTCTAGTCTTTGGTTCGTCTGGGCAAGCCATTCAAGACGCTCAAGAGCGGCACTTCCCTTCTTCACGCGGTCTGTTAACTCGCGTTGTACATTGAATCTGCTGACAAATTGCCGCTCAAGTAAAAAAATTCATGAACCTGTCGACTTTTCCAGTTATACAAACTTGATGTGCACGTGTTGGAACAACACCTTCACCAGACGAAGGCTATAAGAAAGAAAATATTTTACGTGCCGATATCTGACGCAAACTCGAATGCCGCCGTTGCTAAACCGGAGATCAAATGCAGCAGTCCGTCTCCGCTGTGTGCGTTTTCATCCGCGGATGGAAGCGCGCGCATTGTTGAGGTATGCAACTGCATTTGGACGCCGGAACATCGAATATTAAACAGGCTCCCATTCTTCTGGCACCCAAACTTAATTCCGTCCTCCGACGGGTCCCGAAAACCAATTGTTGGCATTGTAGTCGGTTATGAGCTATATAGGGTTGGGGCTAGGCACAACCCTGCTTCACGCCAGTGGCAATGTCAAGGTCATATGAGGTTGATCCACGCAGTTTTATGTTCGCCTTCATGCGCACACGCGACATTCTAATCAAATTATCGAACTTACCTGGGCATCCGAACTTGGCAATTAACGCACATAACGCCTCGCGGCACACAGATTCAGTGGCTTTGGTGAAGTCCACGAAGAAGGTATATAAGGACTGATTGTGTCCCAACACCTCTGTTGAATACATCGAGCAGCAAGCACCATGTTGATCACATTGAGACTTGCCTGGAACCTATAAAGATCTTCAAAAACCTTGGCTTCCAAAACGTTCGCTTTCAGTGGGTCCAGAAAAATCCCTGAGAACACCTTGCCCGCGCGGCTGGGCATAATAATGCACCAGTAAATGCCACCACATTGTTCGCTAACCTTATCTTTAAACATCGGCACGTTGAGAACATAATTGAAATCTCGTGACATTGTTTATTGCCCAGTGATTGGGTGTTCTAAATGTTCAGTATAGATGGGGTTAAAAAACAGCAGTCATAATGGTAGCTACCAGTGTAATCTGTTGTTTGTGTAAACACTGAATAACAAACATCACGCTCATGTTTGAAATGCGCTTCGACATGTGACTGCTGAAACTGTACAGGATGGCCCAACTAAAGGTGCTGTCGGACCGATTGTAGAGTCTAGGGTAATTCATTTGCTTTCATGTATGTTGGAAGGTGGTGGAGCATTGGAAGAACAACGTCTGATTGTGCAGTGCACCTATGCTAACAGCCGCGCCACTCGATCGACTTAAGCTACGAGCGACGTCTGAGAATGCAGTATACGTTCACACTAGTAACTACTCTCTCCGAATGACTTTTACCATGAACGACACGGAGAACGAACATACGCGGGAAATGATGAGAAGCTTGCACTTGAAGCGTTTTAGATTCCGTTGGTTGTCATGTTGATTGGAATGTTTATCATCACCGCGAGAAATACTCAGCGTTCTATATATCAAGTAGTGTTCGGCTGAAAAACATACTTCTCAGTGATCGGCAGGCAGCCCGTGTTAACCCATTTGTGTATATTGTTTTGTGTGAAGGCCACGCGACATCAGTCTAGTTGGAAGCAATGAGGCAGGGTAATAAAATTAACTTCTGAAGGTTATGAGCGTTAGAGTAGAACATACTACCTTTTCTTTGTGTCGCTCCCTGTACACCAAAGGAAGAAACGGGCATATGGTAATGTCATTTTCAACTATTTCTAAGATCAAAGCTTCATCGCTCAGTATCTATCTGAAATCGTGCAAAAAAGGCGAAAGCATTAATGTCGCGTAGGAAAGGGAGATGGAAAAATCGTCACGCACGTTTCATTGTCAAATATGTTAGTATTACTGGTGAATTACAACGCTAACATTGTATGGTCGTATATTCATATCTCAACTATATCTTCCGGATGCCGCAAAATTAAGCAATTACAGGTTACGAGATGATGTATTCCGTCTCGAGAACTGTAATGAAAGCGTTTATAAGACACGAAGAAGTGGGCTTATGTCATATATGGGTTGTTTCTGCGGAAATGATAGGAAACTTTTTCATCATCGAACCAGAACTTCTGGCACTTATTCGATGTAAGTCAATTTTCCCACTAACACCACCTATTTACATTGGATAAACAATAATTACTTACCCACTCTCTGGGGAAGCCATTCTTGCCTCTCGCCATGTTGTAACAGACGATGGAGATGATACCCCACTTTAATCTTTTTTCAAGAAAGTGGGTGATGATTGAGAGAAGGTTCCAGAAGGGGTTTGGGGCATTCTAAGAATTTCAGCTTCTATGCGGTACCATTACTAACGCGGCTACCTCATTAGCTACATTCAAACACCTAATTGTCACATCTGGAAATTCAGACCAAAGACAAGCTAGCCACGAGTAGGAGTCCGCATTGAGTTCCGTTCTCCTGAGAATAATATCGGAAGAAATCTTGCCACTTGAGGAAACGAGCATTTTGTGTTACTCCACGCTGCTCGTTTTTAGTCCCTTAGCAAACTTCTGAGAACACTCTGACTCAACAATCCCCCTCGCTTGTGCTTAATTCGTCGATTACAGCGACCTCTATCATATTTGGGAACGAAATGTTCTGATCCACCGCAATACTCTTGAGAAACAATAAAATCTAAAGTTAACAAAATTTCCGCACATTTTATTCGCCACATTGCGTCCTGTGAATGCAGAAGTTCCGTTATACCCTAACATTTGTTTGCCTGCGTTCCCTAACACACTGAGAATCCCAAGTTTTTCAATTCGGCTGTTGCTGTGCCCAATTTACTTCAGTTAGAAACTGAAAACTCTTAGTCCGTTCTGTATTCTCCGTCTTTATTACTCGGGGATTAATACTTGAGATAACTCCGTACCGTTTTGAGTATTTTGATATTTTCCGTGCTTAGTGGAAGTTTCCATGTCTTTTTGATGGCGGATTTTCCGTGGTCGTTCTATATTTTGTGCACTACTAGTTTCACTTCATCCTCAAACATATACCTGAGGTTGGTTCACTTCTTTGGCTAGGCCATTAGTGAACACGAGTGATAAAAATCGTCACATATTTGACTTTTGGGGGACCCATATTTTGGCTGGTCTGTTGCTCAACTGTTCGCCTTGCATGTGGGCATACAAACTCACGCACAACCAGAGGAAACATCTTGGCACGAAGCGTGGTCAGGAAGCCGAACAAAGTTTCACTAATCAAGACAAGGGTGCAGTTGTGTTGGTGAGTCAAATACCCGCAAGAAAAATTGTGTGCATTGAACCGGTCCAGAGCGCAGTACCCAAAACCCAACCTATGTTTTAGAGTTTTCCTCTGGGAGATGACATCTTGCAGCCTAACATGTGTGGCCAAATCTCGAGACCAGCGTAAGGTAAGTTTGCCAAAGTTGCAAGGTATGCTGGTTAGGGTACACAGTCAGGAGAGCAGAGGGGACGAGTGGCAATCGCCCGTACGTTTCGAACATATTTGTGTGCCAATCTAAACGCTGATCAGAAAATGAATGGAGCTGATCAACTAGAAGCGTGGATTCTAGTAGTACCAAACCAATATTAACACTGCCACTAGAGGTGGTTGCATATATTTCCTACACGACGTTCTACAAGGCAGTCAGTTAGTAAACTCCCGGTGGAGTTGCCTGGGTGTTTGGACTACTACCGGCGTAGTTCATGACAAACCTCGTCGACCTTCACCTCAACACTCTAAATCTCTAAGGTGAAGCCAGAGGAAAATGAATGGTTGCCGAAGTCACCTCAAGCGACACGTCAATCGGACTATCGTCTGCGTATTATCGCAGTTAATGCATTGAAAATCAGTTAACCATCGGAATTTATTGAAGGAAAAGACCTTCACCTTAATCTATTTAATCTATTTAGTCCGTTGAACTTAACACAATACGCTGGTTTGGTAAGGGGATTCCGAGAGTGTCAAACAGTCTTGATGCCAGAATTAAAGAACTTGTAACTGAAACGAAATCATGGATGTACCGACAGCATTATCTCTCAAAAACGGCGATGTCTCGTTGGTTTATCCCTGGGTAATATGTTCACTGACAGATAAACGGGCATATAGATGGCAAATTTTTCACCGCGTTAACCATGAAAGACTGATATTGCAAGCCAAAAGAATGATGAGGTACCCGCCGGCTTCCACATGGGTCGATAATATTTTGTGAACAAGCTTCGCTGTTCACCTCTAGGTATTCAAAAGGAAGACTGCGTCTTGAAATAATTTTGGGGAAGAGATTAGACTTTCTTAGTTCACCTCATGGTCACAAGTTCATTCAAACGCGAAATTGTGGCTCGGAAAATGTACACTCGGTAAAAGGAACACTAAAACATCGGCGGTATATCAGAGGTCCGGTAACATGGCGGCTGAGGTGGCAAGAAATGCTCATCTGATTTCTTAGCTTAATGTGGCACATAACATCATACAATATCCAGAGCGATGTTACCGTTATACTGAAGTTAGGTTATCCCCCGAGAAGAAAAATTTTGCATAACGCAGATGTTCTATAGACCTACTAGGATAGATCAGACGCGTTTGTGTCATGGTTTCAAAATTTTTGTCGCCTCGGTAATGGGGTACTTGACTCTACCTGTTACTGACTTTATCTGTTACTGGCCCCAGATTGCTGTAACAAGAAATTCATTTCAAAAATTTCAGAAAGCAGACTTCCACGCGCTAAGGAAATTCTTAAGTACACTCAGTTTTACATCTGATACAGTGAACTTGGACTATTTTTCTTTTGAAGCTGTTGTTCACGAAGCTGATGAGACACTTGTTCCTCGAAAACTATGGAAGTTCTCTCGTGCACCGTTTTCGTGAAACATACATCGCCTTCTTGTAGTGCTTTCTCGTCTGTCCGCTGAGCAGAAGCTAACGAGCGGACCGGAAGATCTAGAAGCCTTTCGCTTTATACGAAACAAGTGCAATCGGGAAATCCGTCAACGCACTTAACAGGTACAGTCAAAAATCCTACTGGCAGCTCGCGAGAATGGGAATTTTCTACCTAGGTATATGCGTCGCCAATGGAAAACTAATCGCTCAGCGCCTTCTCTGTGGCACCCCAACTAGGAAACCTCTTCCAACCCATAGGTGGTTGCGGAGATGTTCACAGAATGCTACCCAGCCGTCTACAATGGAGATCCACCAAACTGACATCTTATTCTCCCGCGGAGACCCTTCCGATATCCGTTCCTGACAGTAGACTTCTATGTGCTCGACGTTCGGATCTCTTGTTTGAGATCAATCTATATAGTGTCATGGGACCAGACGCGATTCATCCACTTACCTTTGAAGAAGTGGCACTCAGTTTGATGATGCTTTTCTTTAATTTGTTTAAATAGACACTCTGAACCGGCACTCTTCTGGAGGCATGAATAAAGGCCATTGTCACACATTTTAGGCAGGCGATCGTCACTCCCCTGCAAGTTATCGGCCGATCAGCCTTACCAGCGTCCCATGCAAGATAATGAAGCGACTGTATTAACGCACCATCCCGTTTCTTCTCAAACAGCCTTTCGGTGACACTCGGAATTAGGGACTGCGAATAGCTCTAGAAACGGTACTTGACTTGAAACCTCCCACGCAAGTAATAAGAGGACCTGGTACTGATAACAGTGAGTAGTTTTTATTCCTGAGTTGAAAAGCCGAATTTATGGATGTACAACAGTATTAAAGAAATCACCGCATATCATTGATTGATCTCATTAGCATATGCAAAGTTACAAACTGTATGATAATCGGTGCAATAAGGGACAAACAAATTGGCTAATAACGGAAGGCACACCACTGAAACCGCTCGTCCAATCCTGACGCTGTATCGTTAACGCGACATTTGGATTGGTCGCTTGTCAGATCTTCTGTTTTATCGGGGTTTGTATGAGTGGTGAATCCAGTAGATTTCCAGCACAACCTTGCCCACTTCTAGAAGCCTCCGCGTTCATGTTTGCCAATCGCTTTGATCTTCTTGAAGCATCAAACTCTTTCAGTACAGGGTGTTCTGCTTCTTCCATGGCCATGTTTTTGGTGCTTCCAAACTGGATTTGTTCGGTGTGTCTCCGGCAAATCGAGGCATCGTGCAGGTCAGTAATCTCCATCATGTCGCTGCTCGCTGGCGAGCGATTAGTCCTTTGGCATGTCACAAATCGCTTCCACGAAAATATATCACATCCGCTGAATCTGTACACTGAAGTGATGCTCTTACGAGCCTTGACTTGAACGGCACTGCTGGGCTGTCCTTTGTTGTGCAGTGAGCTGCGTCTCTGTACTGCAGCAGAAAGTTATCGAGAAACACATCAGGTTCAACAAATGTTTTAGTATTAGTGGAACTCACGGCACTTTTGAACGTTTTCACGAGGTTTTCTGCGGCTCCGTTCGAACGTGGATGCCGAGGCGCTTTTCGCAAGTAACGACACCGGATGCTGTCACACCACTGTTTCATTTCAGTGGAACGTAATTGTGATCCTTTGTCCGTCACCAAGACTTGTGGAATGCCTTCGCGATTGAGACATTTAAGAAATGTCTGCATTGTAAATAACGTGGGCGGTGATATAATAAATACTTCTGGCCACTGGAAGTACGAATCAATCAACGCCAGAAAGTGATATTTACCATAGGGTGGTCAACAGTAGTCCGCATGAACTCGTTGTCAGAGTAGGTAACTGTCCGACCACGGAGTTCAATTCTTCGGCTTTGACTTCATTTTGTGGGGGTAGGATGACAGTTCATCTCAATGCTCTTGATATCCGAGTTTATCTCCGGCCACCAACACATCTGTCGAGCCAGTCATTTCATTTTCTCTACATACCTACCTGGCGAATAAAAAGATGCATCTCTTACCAACTCCCAATTCCCAGCATCTGCCTAGTAATACAAGTCTCTCGCGTGACGCATCCATTCATGTAAGGATAAACCAGAGCCACCTGAATTCATTTACCATATGTTCAACACCCTTTTCAGTACGGATAGCCCTACATTTCGAATGCTCACCTAAACGCAACCCGCGATCTCTTCGTTAACGACGTGCAGGTGGGCATGACCAATTCACCTCGGCCTTACCCTTGTTTTAGCAGAACACATACCCTTCAAACTTCTCCTACTAATTGCGTCCCGAATAGTTCCACTACGCAACCATTCCTTACTGGCACATTTCCAACACTTTCTGTCATGGATTCAAACGCAGGTGACACCCAATCATTCTTCAATGTGCTCTTTATAAGGACATCAAACCACCAGTCTTTGAATTGCAAAGACGTTTCTGTTTAAGACATTTTTGAGGGTTTAAAAATGATGACGCACAAGATGAATGCATTAGGTCTATTGCTTTTTAATGCGCGTTTGCTAATTAATAAGTTGTATATCTTTAGTTCCTCCAACTTCTTAGATAATCCTTGTACTATTTTGATCACTGTAGCTTGGTGCACCCATGAGACTTCAAACACACGAGTAAACGTTATAGGTTAACACGTTCTACAGAAATCGTGGTGTAGGACTAGGTGGGGATGTTTTATTTACCTAAGGGAGCAATATTCTGCAACCATCCTCGATGAGCCATGTCTTAGTATAATAGATGACGTCTTGTGGCTGTTGGTTTCGACTGGATCCTGTGAACTACTCTTAGGATGCGTCTACAGACCATCTAACACCACCCAGGACGACATGACGAACCCTATCAATGAACTGAACTATGTATCAACTTTACCTTCACAGTACTTTAACACGTCCAATATCTCCTGAACCTCTTTCACGGACCCTGAAAATCAAGCTGAGTTCCTTGCGTGTATTCAAATAAACGGATAGCGCCAACATATGTTATCGCTTACTAGAAAAGACCACACTTTAGACCTCATCTTTACCACAGGCATCTTTTCTGCTACTGTATCCGCCTTGGAACAAGTTCCAGGAAGTGATCATAACATAGTCAACTTCATGTTCGACCCAAAAGCTGCAGAAGAGTCGACCGTCATACACTACCACCAAACTAAATTCGTCGACTGGAACACTTTTTTCTACCTCCGATCCTATTATTGCAACCGAGGCATTTAATGAACACTTCGGATCTTGCGTAAACATCTTAGCCCCGCAAAGAGCAAAACACCGTCATGTGCACGTGAACAGCATAATTCTCACTCCAAAGAAGCAAGGCAAGCTCAAAAGTCTTAAATCACGGTATCGGAAAACACGACACTTCTCACTAAACATGCAACGGCATAATATGTTCAATGATATTAAATATAGGGCCAAAATGCTCCACATAAGTGAAGAAAAACGTGTGCTTACCAGCACAGATGAGGGCTTGCGGTTGATGAGACGGAAGAACGATGGGAAAGACCCTGCCATCTCAGTAATGGAACTACAGGACGAAACCACTGTAGATTATCCCTCTACAATCTCTGAGGTCTTTAATTCATGTTTTGCCGCTTCCTTCAACATTGAAGTACACACCGCCCCCATCTCTTCCTGTATGTACAAGTACGTTCCTAAGCCATATCTTTGTTGCTGTGAGGCTCATACACTCCCAGTTATCTATTATCAAACCCTCTCACTTAACTGGTCTTGATGACATTCACCCCGTTGCCATAAAACACGGAGGGGAAGACGTCCCTGTACTTCTGCTTAATATTTATACACTTTCTCTAACATCAGGTTTTCTCCCTCTTCGGTGATAAACCTCTACAATTAAGCCCCGCTATAAAAGTGGATCGCGACATGACGTCAGCAATTTCTGTCGCATTAACCATACTTCACTTTATTCTAGGGTGTTGAAAAGGGTAAAATGCCGTATGGTCGAACACTTGTTATCACGAAACCTTATAAACCACTCTCATCAGAAAATTCTCGACTAACGTTCTTTCGTGACATGACAGCTAGAATTTCTTAACCATGTAACAGAATCTACTGACGCGATTATCATTATACTGTTGGACATGGCGAAGGCTTTCGATCGTGTGCCTCATAAGCGTCTTCTTCTCAAAATAGCATCCTTTGGTATACGTGATCCATTGCTTAGCTGGTTTTCTTCATACCTTACAGGCCGCACACAAACAGGGAAAATACGAGACAATAGCTAAACGCCCAGACCAGTCATTAGTGGGGTGATGCAGGCAAGTGTTTTGGGACCGTTACTCTTTCTCATATATATAAACGATGTATGTCAAGTTATCAAGCATGGCAAACTATCCCTATTCGCTGATGATATCAAACTTATTTACAGCTTTTCCCATGGCAATCTAAATCCATGTTTAGAAAATATACGGGAGAACTTCATGTAATTAGAGACATGGTGTCGAACTTGGCCGACGAAATTTTCAGCCAATGAATCCACTATTGTTGTGCATGGTTGTCACGTACCAGACGGTTCTTTAAAGTTCAACGGTCACAACACATCAACAGCCAACTCAGTACGTGACTTGGGTTTACGCTACTCAGACCCATTCAACTTTGCAGAACATATATCTTACCTGGTCGATGAAACTGGGATCATGGTTTGCATTAAACACATTCTCCCTATAAACTATATATACGATCCCAGTTTGGGTACTGTACGTTCATATAAAGCCACTTGTGCAAATCTGATAGGATAACTCCGGAAAGCCTCCAACATGTGAAGACACTCTTGGTTTGCCACGTATTCTAACTATTTTGCTATTTATTTTGACCGTTGACACTATTGACATTGTTTGGTTGCATGTCTGTATTTTCTCGTCTGTTCGACCATCCAAGGTCACAATTTCACTCGCAATTTCCGGTCGCTAGTTACTAGTCTGTCGCGCTTTGCTTCTGTTGTGTTTTGTTTACGACTTGCTTTCCCGGTCTCCTTGCAATAAACGTCGTTGTCCCATAATCAGTTTTTCTGGTTTAATTATTATAGAGAATTCGCACGATTATATACAGAAACGTTCGAGTCCTCTACAATTTGGTGAGCCCGATTATTAATCCATTTTCTTTCAGCAATTTTTTTCCGGTTGACTGCAGCAAATTATTGAACCCGAAACCTCCTAATTCCGGTAAACCGCTTTGAATTTTGGGAGTTTAGTTAATTTTATTCGTTCACATATATATACGTGAACTTTCGCCGGTCCTTTTAGTATATATATTAATGTTTGCCTTATTTCGCAATGAACTCAGAAGAGACGGTTGGAGCAGCCACTGTTACTGCTCCACAGTTCTTAAATATGGAACCGCTTTGTGGTTTATGTACGTTGAGGCGGATTTCTACAATCTGCGCTTTACGGTAGATCAGGCTAAATTTAGCTAACTTTTGGCCAGGATTCCTAAGGATGTCACGATGCAACTGTGTGACCTCCTGCTGAATTTACCCGCCGAACATAGATATGAAGCCCTTAAGGAAGCCGTTATCAAACGAGTCGCACCGTCTGATAGATCTCGGCTACAACAGCTCTTTAGAGATCTGCAACTGGGAGATAGGCAACCGTCTGATCTGTTGCTTTAAATGCAACAGTTGCTTGGCCCCTCATCCATGGATCAGACACTCCTCAAGGAGCTGTGGATGCAACGCCTTCTGGTCAACACTCAAGCTATTCTCACAGCAGCCAAATCCCCGTCCTTGTTAGACGCAGCACAACTCGCTGACGAACTTCGGGACCGTATTTGCACCGTCTCCCTGTCTCCATTACAGTGGTGGCAAATCTTATGGCAAGGGGCCCCAAGATCCCGAACTTTTCAGCTTCACAGCACTTATCTCATCCGCCACCAATGATTGGCGCACGGTTCGGGCAGAGATAGCAGCACTTCGGCGCGATTTTGCCTGCCTTAAGACTCGATCCCCTTCGCGTCGACGTCGGAGTAAGTCCCCGCGTAAACCTCAGGCATCTAGCTAATCGTGCTGTTACCACGATTTCGGCAACCGGGCGACGCAACGCGTCGCCCCTTCAATCAGGGAAACTCCCAAGCTGGATTGTAGTGGCGACATACGCGACCAGCACCCTCCCTCACAGTCACCCCTTTCATATTAAGAGATTAAGCTCGGAAATCACGTTCGTGGTCGATATCGGGGCGGAATTCAGCGTGAATTCTCTACGATCCGGCGAGGTGACTTCCTCTTCCCCACCCATGCTCCATGCTGCTAACGCCACACCCATTCCAACTTATGGTGAACGTCAACTTACGCTTGACCTCGGCCCCCGGCGAACATTTCGCTGGCTTTTCACAGTTGCAGCCGTACCTTTCGCTATTTGAAGGATCGATTTTCTTCAGCATTTCGATCCCCGTACAAAAATTAGCATCAATGGCACCCATGCATAATTAGAGGTCATCAGTCCTCTTATTCTTCAGCCTGAAATCCCTGTCTTACGCATCTTTATTTTCAGATTTCCAACAGCTCGTGCGATCTGCGAGCGAACTCCTTCCAGTCACGTCGACTTGTACTCACCACTTTAGAACTAATGCCCACCACTCTTCTGTAGGCCAAGACACCTGGGCTCGGACATACTTGAAGTAGCTAGGGCGGAGTTCGAACACATGCTCGAACTCGGGATAGTCCGTCCTTCTAAGAGTCCATGAGCCTCCCCACTTCACAC
Organism: Paragonimus westermani; assembly: GCA_008508345.1. Lineage (NCBI taxonomy): Eukaryota > Metazoa > Platyhelminthes > Trematoda > Plagiorchiida > Troglotrematidae > Paragonimus > Paragonimus westermani. The sequence goes on along the minus strand of QNGE01006022.1, from coordinate 4,798 downwards.
GGTCCCCAAGAAGTCAGGTGACTGGCGCCCTTGTGGCGATCATCGTGCCCTCAACAAGGTAGCGGTCCCTGATAGATATCCCATTACTCACATACAGGAACTGACAGCTTGCTTTTCTGGCAAGACCGTATTCAGTAAGGTTGGTCTGGTTCGTGCCTACCACCAGATACCAGTAGAGGATACGGATATCACTAAAACGGCGGTCATCACGCCTTTTGGTTTATTCGAACTACTTCGAAAGCCATTTGACTTCAGTAACGCTGCACAAACCTTCCAGCGTTTCATTCATGAAGTATGCCGAGGTTTGTATTTCGTCTACCCCTAATTAATGGCTAGTTCTTCCGAAGAAAAACATCTGCAGCACCTTCATTCCTTGTTCGCTAGGTTAACCCAGCACTTAATAACCGGCAACTCAGCCAAGTGCGAACTCGGAAAAGGGAGCATAGAATTTTTGGGCCACATTATTTCCGCTTTCGGTATTCAGGTTCTGCCAGCAAACGTAGGTGCTGTCAATGACTTCCCTGAGCCGACATCTTTCAGATAGCTTCGTCGTTTTACCGGCCTAGTTAATTACTACCGGCGTTTCATCCCCCATTGTGTACAACTTCTGCAACCCCTCACGGACTTACTCCGAAGCGGCACATGTGAGTTCAATTTTACGGATGCGGCACGCATAGCCTTCGTAGAGCTTGGAAAAGCTATATCCAGTGTTGCTCTTCTGGCCCACCCAGACTCCCAGGCCCCACTTTCTGTTTTCATCGATGCCTCAATTGTAGCTCTCGGTGTCGTATTACAACGGTTTGTAGACGACAAGTGGTAACTCCTAGGTTTCTTCTCCGAACGCTTGTTACCGGCCGAATCCCGGTGTAGCAGGTCTGGAAGAGAATTACCTGCTATTTATCTGGGTATGCGCCACTTCCGTCATGCATTGGAAAGTCGCTTCTTCACTGTGTTCACTGATCACAAGCCTTTGGTGTATGCACTGGGATCTTCATCAGACAGGCACTCCCCCAGGGAGATCAGACGCCTGGACTACTTTTCGCAGTTTACCTGCGACATACGGCATGTTTCAGGTGCCCTCAACCGTGTCGCCGGTGCTCTTCCGCGCAACCACGCCACCCTAGTCCCAGCTGCTTCCGTTGACCTTAGTGGCCTAGCCGCAGCCCAGGCGCGAGATCCTGATTTTCAAGCTTCCTTGCAACACCACTCCTCAAAGCTGCGCACCATTTTTCTGTCTAATGCAGATGGAACTGTTAATCCCGGAGGACCAGTAATTGTTCAAGCAACGCTTAGTCTTCTCGCAACGTCCATCGATATGCTGGATCCACGATAGTCGCGTCTGTAAGTAACGAGCATCTATAAATTCTGAGCCCGTCGAGCAACCATTTAGGATCCAAAAAGGCAGACGGTCGTATTAGCGAGTTTTTTTATTAATAACGTGCTAATATTTGAAAACAATGCGATAAACCAAATAGTGGAAGTTAACAGCAAACCTCGACATTGAATCCACCAATATACTAACGGTTTGCGTAAATATGACCAAATACAACAGTCTCGTAGTGGCGAAGCAGCCAGGCGAAAATGAAACCAGGGCACATATAAGCAAAGGTCCGGCAGGGGAGAGTAAGGAAGAAAAGCTATGCGGAAATAAGTTTCTACAAGCAAACGGTATCAAGATTTGATAATGCATCAGGATCAGCACTCATTTGAGAAATTTGTCACAGGCGTAACTTGAGGGGTAGTGTCAGATTGTAAAAAGAGCTCTTAATCCGTATAAAGAATTCCAACGTATAAAGACGAATCAATGAGAAGGGAATGAATAGAACAGGGAACGTGGCCACCAACATTCTATTAACACATAACAATCATCAAACCCTCACGCGAGCAGCTACTTCAACAGGAACCATTCTCTAAAATATGACTACAGGTATTCCATGACCTGTAGTGTCACTAGCGTACCGGCATGTTATCTTCAACCAGCTTCATAATCTTTCACATCCTGCTATTCGAGCTACAGTTAAGCTAGTAACGGATCGATTCGTTTGGCCTGAGGTCAGCTCAGACGTTCGTAGTTTGGCACGCGCTTGCCTAAAATGTCAACGTTCCAAAGTGTATAGGCACACACGAAGCCCAATTTCCTCATTCGGTCTTCCAGATGCCAGGTGTTCACATGTTCCACGTGGCTACGTCTGCATCTTAACCTGTGTTGACCGATTTTCAAGATGGCCGGATGCCATTCCACTTAGGGATTGCTCCTCCGAGGCTGTCGGGAACGCCTTCTTGGAACGTTGGGTGGCCAATTACGGATGCCCCACGACCATTACAATGGACCGCGGTTCGCATTTCGAATGCTAAACATTTGAAGCTATGACGAACTTTCTTGGATGCCGGCACATTCTCACCACGGCACACCATCCGTCCTCGAACGGTTTAGCTGAACGTTTCCATAGGCAGCCTAAGGCTTCACTTTGTGCCACCACTGGTCAGGTATGGAGCAAAGTACTCCCTTTGGTAATTTAAGGTATCAGAAACACACTGAAAGCTGACCTGCAAAGCACACCAGCAGAACATGTTTATGGCTGTACGTCGCGTTTACCCGATGAATTTTTTCACTTCCTTCTTCAACTTCTTCTCTTCCTTCGTACGTTGCTACGATACTGCCGCAGTACATACGGCAAATCCAGCCCACACCCCATCGAGAACAGAACAGACTAGTGCACATGCACAGGGATTTGGACACTTGTTGACATGTACTCGTCCGTTGCGACGATGTACGCGAGTCGCTGCAGCCACCTTACTCGGGCCCCTTCAAGGTGCTTCGACGAACACCCAACCACTTCATAATCACTCGTAATGGTCGTCGTGACACCGTCTCCATCGATCGCCCTATAGTCGCTTATGTAAATAACGATATCACACGAGTCCTTCCGCAACCACACGTGGCAGCGCCCGCCCTTAAACTGCCCCCTTCGCCAGTCGCCTCCACGCCGCCTGCCCCGCGCCAAACGCGATCATGGCGCCACGTCCACTTCCCAGCACGTTTTATAGACACTGTTCATTGTACATAGTTTCTTTTTTCTCCTTCAGCAACCTTCTCATTTTAGAGATGGAAAAACAAGAAAACGCAAAACAAAAAACATTTTGTAAAGTAATACATGAAGTGCAGCTAACACTAGAAAGTTATATAGTGAGTTTGCATATAATCTTCGCTCGCAAGATACTTATTTTCCTTCTAAATTACAGATGGCACGCGGAGCACGTTGGGGGAGAGCACACTCCCGTCTGCCGTTGCATCAGTGGGGAAAGCATACCTCTCATCTTTTTCTCCTCGAGTTTTGGTGGGTTGAGTAGCCCGCTCCGAAAGCGCCACCTTGGGGACGCATGGACAATTCCGGGTATTGCAAGTAGACCGAACCCTCTACGCCGTTATCAACATTCTTCAACGTGGCATACGTAAACGTTCTTGTATACGCTGAATCCCCACTCAACCCACGGTAACTTCAATGTCCCTAGCTCTATTTTCTTTTACTTTTGTTGAATTCTTTCAAGCGTGAAGCCTTCTAGGAGGGACGTCTGTGATGACACGGTTGGTTTGCCACGTATTCTAACTATTTTGCTATTTATTTTGACCGTTGACACTATTGACATTGTTTGGTTGCATGTCTGTATTTTCTCGTCTGTTCGACCATCCAAGGTCACAATTTCACTCGCAATTTCCGGTCGCTAGTTACTAGTCTGTCGCGCTTTGCTTCTGTTGTGTTTTGTTTACGACTTGCTTTCCCGGTCTCCTTGCAATAAACGTCGTTGTCCCATAATCAGTTTTTCTGGTTTAATTATTATAGAGAATTCGCACGATTATATACAGAAACGTTACAGTCTTCTACACACACATTCACGAAAAGCTTATTGGGTTATCCATTTTCTATGAGCTACAGAGAACGCTGCCAGACGCTTGCAATTGATCCGCTGTTGTTACGGCAACTCAAGCACTCATGTGTAATCTGGTATATGGTAATAAATCCACCGTCAGCCTCGCTACTCGCTTACAACACAGGTCTAGGTATAACCTCATAAACAAGGACTTAATCTTGGCAGCTCTTAAATCCCGGAAAAGACTGCGTTTAAATTTTTTCTGGTAAAATCTTCCTACATTTGGAACGAGCTTCCGTATGTAATTAGATCCAGTAAGAATATACACCGATTCAAACGAGGCTTATAAACTTTCCTAACGATAACGAACGTCATATTCGTTTTCAAGCTCTGCCTGTATGAGGACGTTATCTTTGACAACGGACCGAATGACATCTGACGAAAAACCCTCTGTGTTGCGTGATGTTACGTCACGCACCCCTCGAACCAATCAAAACTACCAATTTCAGGATAGATCTTGCACTGTTAGATTTGCCAGTGAACGGGAAAACATGTCTATAGTCAACACTTATACGTGTCAATTTACACATCCCCGTTAGTAAGTGCCCAACCATCTTGGCACGCCGTTACCTCATACTCATTGATAGATTGTGTCTTTGTTGCAGACCACCATGTAAAAGCTGAATATGCTGAAATTTCTTGAAAAACAAAAAACTCACCCTGTTCGTCTCATGACTACGTAACAACCTTGAACCGCAACTCTTCCTTCTTCTCCCCCTGATAGACCATCCGGCAACCTATCAGTATTTTCATACGTTCTTCTCATTCTATTTACCCACCGTACAGAGATAATTGACATTTCAATCCAGCAGTAATCTTATACCACGGAAAGCTTATAATCGATCTCTTCTCGTGTTATTTGATAACA
>QNGE01006021.1:0-36014 GCA_008508345.1 Paragonimus westermani | reverse complement strand
TTACAAGTTTAGCACTATGGTACTCAGTCTCTCTCCACCACACATTCCAAGAAGGGTTGCGCCAAAACAGTCGGCAGAAATATACCATGTTCTGGTACGGTGCAAGGCGAATATAGTTTTGATCAGGATGTGTTGTACTTGGCCTTGGTTATCGCAACAGACAAGTCAGTCCATAATTCGGGCAGATTCGAAACCAACACATTCTACCAAACCAAGCAAGCGGAAACCATATTTGGACAAAGGCTTGAGCAAGTATACACATTATCTACGCTACATCTCACCTTGAAACTTTTCACACCAAATTTGGGCCACATAATCCTGGATGGTTGTTTTCCGATCAGTCGCTCACTGCTTCCAACAAGCAGGCGATGTCGTTTGGATGAGGTGTTGAAGAACAGCTTCACACGATTTGTTTCCCACATCACTCCGATGGCAGCTAATCGGACCCAGCTCAGTTCGGTCAAGCATGGATTGACCAGTGCCTCGGTCAGGGTTTTGGCCAGAAGTGTTGTAACGTGTCCATCCTCATTCAGAGCGCTCGCAACAAAATCGGCCACAGTCAATTGACACATTGGTTTGCACTCGCCGTGTGCGAGACGTACACTCAATCCGACGTCACTGTCGATGGGCCTGTTGGGAAGTTCACTGAACCCGACCCCATCATGTGATGGACAGTCATCAGACATCCGAATTCGCTGTTGCGGAGGGTTGGAAATTTGATGCTGGAAAACTGACTTCCAAAAGTGTTCAGCAAACGGCAGTTGAAACGATGAGGCATAATCGGTTGAACAGCATGCTCCCGTGGCAATTTCCAACTGATCTGCACGAGATCTACTGTCATTAGTTTGAAGTCGTGTTTTCTTTGAAGCGGACAACATTTTCTTGGTGGATGCCCATGAGCTAGATGCCATTCCATTGTGTGATATGCTGAAAGGATTAGGCTTGTTCCCCTTCACGACATACGGGTGATCAGGCATGGGGACGCAGCTCTCTTGTCCCCGGAAGCGCACACAGTCTGTTGAGTGTGTAGTCATTTGTGTTTGTTCCGGAGCCCGTCTGGTGTCAGTGGGTTTTCGGTGCAAACCGCTCTGTCCTTGATCGACGAAGCAGTTGAGGGTAGTTTGCTCATTAACGGGCAATTCATTGTTCCCGACAGTTATACAGTCAGTATGTGCATGACTGTCCGATGTTGACGGCTGTGCAAGTTTGTACACACGGGATAGTTGCGCCAGGAAGCTTTGTGCGATTGAGCTGACTGAATTGAAGTCGGGTGGTGCTACCGAGGACTGCAACCTGAATGGGGATGTGACGGGATAGCATTGATTTTGATTGTAGGTGAGGGAACTTTGGCGGACGTCCTTCGTCAGAGTGGAGATAATCTTATTCGGGCAGTTCATGATGGATTGTAGTTGAGCAAGAAGTGTCTGTGGTGAATCCATGGGAACGGAAGAATACTGATTCCAGTGTTTTTGGAAACCCGCATAGGATGGATAAGTCAAAAGAGATGGAGAGCTTTGTCCCATCAGTGCATTTGACAGACCGTAGCCCAACAGGTTCAGTGCAGGTTTCGTGGCACTTTTCAACTCCGTATCCCAGTCGGACTCAAGAGAAAGCATGATGTGATGATGTTTCGTCTACAGACTGCGCGTCGATCCAGTGTGGGTTAATCGGAGAAAGATTTTGCATTCTGATGAACGGAACAAGTGAACAGAAGCAACCATTGTGAAACCGTTGGATAAACCAAACCTATTAGTGCATATTGGTAGAGTCGAATTGCTAAAATCAGACAACTATCTTCCTGCTGCATGGGTTTGGATATTCAGCTTCAAATTCCGATGGGCATCTAGCGATGAGAAGCGGCTGACCGGAGTTCCGTTACCGTTACAAAGACACACGAACCAGTTCGTTGTACAAAGCAAGATGTGAGCGCGGATTCTGATTGCGTCTAAAAGTCTAGGCATGATAAGTCGGTCCTGTCCAGTATTCAGTCTATGGAGCAGTGGCAAACTGCTCGACGTATAGGCGAAATGATCGGATTTCAAAACACGTTCTCGCGAGGAACACAGTGTTTCATTGTGAACAAAACTGGGACCTAGTCTGAGTTGAATTGATCCAGCTGCCAATGTCATCCGGCTGATAACGTCATGAACGCAAAACCTCACTATGTGAATTCCCCAGCTAAATACGAATGCTATTTGATGCTGAGGTCTCTATTTAGCTTGCAGCCTTCCGACTAGACTTCTCTCTATGTACATTCTCGCACAGTAAATTTGGGAAATAATGTCGCATTGCCAGACCTTTTCGCGAAAAACATGGACGTTTAGGAGGACATGTTCTCGGACTGGAGCACTATACTCATGAATATGTGGACACCAATTTGGTTCACACGTCACCTGTAGCTACGCAAATAGGAAAGTTAACTTTTGTAAATCAGCGTAAAATGAACATACGCCGTGGCTTGATGCTAGGTTAGTTGTGAAAGCAAATTCCTCCTCCGGAGAGACAGATATTTGTGATGAGAAAACAATCCACACAGCGTGATCTTCGATGATGAGTAAAGTAAGTTGATGAACGTGAGAGAGAGAGTGTGTTTCATTGCGGACATGGGTTCAGAAATGACACGATCCTGAATAGCCTGACCTCTGTCCGGATGTGCCTCAAGGGTGATTTGGGGTTGTTTTCACATTTAATGACAAACGCAAACCGACATTTCTGGAATAAAATCAACGTGCACATGTGCTCACGCTTTCGAATCGTTTTCTAGTATTCTTGGTACTAGTACGCATTCGATGTCCCACGTTTCAGCAATCTGCCAGCAAAATGTACACCGTTAAAATCACATACGTGTGGTCTAAACAACCGATTGTAGAACAAATGATTCGGACCGCACGTTTTTCGACCCGTACCCGCATGAGAATACTTGCACTTTGCTCACCTGTTGAGCACGTGTAAAACGGACACAACTGTGCACCAGAACTGAATTTGGTGGATGCCAACTGACAGGCTTGGATTGAGATTCTACATCCACAACTGTATTTCATGATACATAACATGCATAAGCGATGCATGGAAGGTCTCGAAAAACCCGGTGGTCAATGTTCATTTCACAGCCTCATAAGTCACTCCCTACCAGGACGTTCACACAATAATGGGACAGAACACTTCCTTGTGTACAAATACGAAGATGATCTTTTCAAACTCGACATATAACATAGGCTTCAACCGCGTGTATCCAACGGCTACGTTCATATGGAATGACAACATTCCACCCGCATAAGGAGACGAAATTGGTGAATATATTGACATCCGTACACTTCCTCGAAGACGCAACTTTTTTGCATTCACTAGGCCAACTGTGTTATTCGTAGTAATTGTGACCCTTAAATCGGTCGACAGTTTGAATCTGGAATCAAACAGCATGAGACAGGTCGCGCTAGTCTCTTCGGTCAACCTTCACAGTAAACACCACAAACAAACAAAGATGCGCGTCCATCTGAATGTTGATTTGGTGAAAATCCGACTCAACACTATTCCACCGATTGTTTATCCCTTACACTCAACTCCCCTTGTTTCTAACCGCTAATTGGACCACAAACTAGACAAGTTTGTGTTATCGCATCAATTTGATGGTTGTGTGAATAGGCAGTTTCCAGTCATTATAATTTGCTGGAATGGTACGTGCATCACGCTTTTCTGGAGCTCGACTCGTCCCCATTGTCTTCGAACCTGTTGACTACTCGGAAGAAATCCTTTGGGTATGAATGCCTTACTGTGAGTACCAGTTAGTCTTTGGTCCTATCGACACCAAATTGTGATACATTTCCCGGAAACTACCCGTCGATCCAAACTGCCGTCGTTGTCTAATTATTCACCTTGATAATTTGTTCACTAGTATCATGACGTTGTGATCCAAATCTTGTTTTGAATAGTTGGGATCATTGGTTTATCGCTACGCGTTGCTCAACGTCTTCATGGGGGATCGTACACACAAGACGATGCTCACCTAACTCTCCAACAACATCTTGATGCTCATTGGCTATTTTTAACAGTTACGACCTTTCCCCTCCCCGTTTTTCTACCCCCGCCATCCACACAAGACTCGCTATCTTCTTCTTCATGGCTGTGTGCCAGGCACGTATCAGTGGGAACCATTGATTTATCACTCTCCATGATGATGATAATGAGTCGCGTATTCAATAACTGTTCGAACCCGACAAACACACAGGATCCGAGAGGTATAAGCACGTATCCTTCTCCCTCATCTACAAGCCTATGAACGTTCAAACATAAGCCTGGAATTGATCCGCAAATGTGGGTCACACGGATCTAAATTTCCATTGTCCTCTCGTGAGTGGAATATGTGTGTTAACCATTTGGTAGCCAAACCTTAGTAAAGGAACATGCATCCATCAACAATGTTGCAAATGGTGTAAGGAATGTACACAGCCATATGAATACTGCACACAGATAAGTGACTTGAAGTGTCCCAGGCGAACAGAATAACTAACATTTATATGTAACAGGCTAGAGTACGCTTATAGATCAAAGGAACGGTGTAGCAATCTTCGACGTGTTCACTGTTGGATTATGAGAGTCGCATAGCGATAGAAACACAGCGATCTCAATCATCATGAAGCAACCGTTGCATTTTTACACGAACGTCGTCAGCAGAATTCATCACTCAGGCCAACAAACTGTAAAACCAGGTAGAGTTCAAACTACTCCCAGTTGCACGGTCCACCAATAACGTTACTCTCAATCGACGATTATTTATCCATGGCTCCATTCGCGCTTAGTCGGACAAGACAAATACAGGTCCGAATGGCTCACGCGACGAGATACGCCGGTGACAGTAAGCAAGTCGGATGGCGAACATTGCCCACAGTAACAAGGTCAGATGCACATCGTTGTACGTCGTCAGGTCCAGAGTCAAGCGAACTGAATCAATGGCCTCTCACTTGCGAGTACAAACGCCTGCGCACACACACACACACACGGCGCACCACATTCTACACACTCCAGAAACTTACGGCCTGTGAAGTGGCGTAGTCACGTCAAAGCAAGAGCACAAGGTATCTATCTCGAAACCAGCGCGAATTCGTCTTTTCTGTCAACGTCTCCATGTGCGCTAAATGTTTGGTGAATAAACATGAGGCGATGAAAAGCCTGTACGGGAACTCGACGCTTCTTCCTGTCCGCAATTGTCTAACCGTATACCTGAATCATGTTTATGTAATTCGGAAGATCGTTTGTGTGCACTGTCTGCTGACTACCCCAATTTCGCCCAGTATATCAGGAGGAATTTTGTGTAGAAGGTGGCGTGCGCGAACAAAGGCGATGACGGACAATGCGCATCCATGTATTAATAAACGTATTACGGATGACAGAACTAATACCGTCTGGCCAAACCTAAGAAGGGAACAACGGACTGAGCACGCACAAATATGCAGCACATATTTGGCGTCATGAACTATCGAATATGCATGATTCTGTTCAATTTTGTGACACCTGTGTAATCTGTTATTATTCACTGGTTCAAGCTCGCTAGACAGACGATGACAGAAATCTAAAAAACGTATAAATATATACGTATGGATGCATATACGTGCTTATTCCGTCGGACATGCTAGTTTCGCTGTTGTGTGTGTTGATTTGACTTCACCTGGAATAGTTGATGTCCTAAACATCACAGAAAGCAAGTCACGCATGCGATCTATCTGTACGCAGAGCAAGTGCCATAGCGTTAGGGGATAAGACTTGGTTGGAAACCGAATGCTCTGCCGTCCTTCACAAAGATGACAGCAGAGTCCCTCATTAGTCAGCATGCGAATTTCCTACCCAGAGAGCGACTGGCATATTACGATCAGTCATATACTCGCCATATGTACAGTGTTAATTAATCAATCCTCTGTTTCACTCAATATGCTTTAAAGTTCGTACTTTCGTTTGCTATCACATCATCACCGTGACAAAACGCACAATTATGGAAACATTTCAAAATCGAGTCTTCACTTCGATGCATTTCCATCAACAAACTTGCAGTTGTATCATCCGAACCCCTGTGTTGACTGCTCTGGGCACCATTCATAGGCGAATGTTTGTCGGTTAAATGCGATGGCTGTCGACAGGGTTTTAGTGGGGCCACTTGTGATAAAGATTGTTCGCGAACATACACCTTGCCAAGACGACTTGACAACTGGAACCATCATTTGAAGAAGTAATGTAAATGGTCTGAATCTGACTCGCTCAGCTCTGTACAACTGTGGCAGTGAACACAGTTGTTCCATTTCTAACAGTCCTCCGCCAACAAAACTACACATGAAATTGCCTAATCTTAATAGGTTTGGAGAACTCGACTTGTGTGTTTCTCCAGCTGCTGTCAAAAGTGGTGACGAGAACCGGTCATCTGAGTTGTCCACACACGTTCGTTATCTGTTAGATACTGGACTGGTGCCCAAGCATAGTGTACTGATCAGTGCCAGAACACAAACTGACAATCCCAGAAGTATGAGGCTCCTCTCTGTCTTATCCAAAGCGTCCAGGCATCCACTGATGAAGCTCCATGAAGTTTCATATGGTTGCATAATTCCCCATAAATGACAGTGTTCACGTAATTCTGTCGTTTCTTTGAAAACAGTCTGGAGCAACGGCGGTCCCATTAGCAGTGCGCAATCGTTCGCGTCAACGCCGAAAGTGTTTACGCAAATCCAATTCTACCCAGGAATTTGCACCAAATACAAAATTCAGACGGCTGCATAGAATAGCCCAATACATCTGTAAGACATTTTTGGTGGTCTAAATTCCCTTCGACTGACCCTGTCGAACTCGTCCTCGTGACCCTGTCTAACTACTCGCTTGCTATTGGCATTCCCACAACCCATGCCTAAAAGTACTAATTCCCGATTACGGATTTATGTCGATGATTGCCATGCACATATCGGACAGAGCTCGATAACTGGGTTGGCTTTGTGCACTTTGCCAGATGTGAAAGCGACCGTTGTTGACAACGTTATGGTGTCAACCGTGCAGCCTCTGGTTAGGGACCTAGAACTCCCTCGTGTATAGCTGGCTTACTCTGATAGCAATCCCATAGAATATTGGAAATTTATGAGGGAGTTCGAATTCTACATGGAGGGTAAACTAGCAAACAATGGCTAACGTCTTCTTTGTCTTCTGCATTATTGTAAGGGACGCGCCAAAGAAACAATTAGCGAGTGCATCATGCTCCTACCCACAAGTGGTCTCCAGAAACCTCGGAAAACATTGAGTGGGCTTTTTGGTAAGACCCGTCAGGTCGCTCGGTCGTTATTGGATAGACTAGTGAACGCATCCAAAGTAGTTGCTAACAGTTCAGAAGTATTATCTGCTTCAGCCATTGAGATGGGGAGCTGTTACCTTGCACTCATCGAAATGAACTACGTCTCTGATCTGAACTCGTTGAGCACTCTGGAAAAATACCGCACAACTTGTCCAGACCTCCACAGTATCAGTGGGCTGAGTCCGTTGATAAAATAACATCTGGCGGTAGGGAACCGGATTTCCTCAACCTGCTGGAGTTCGTGCCATCTCGAGCCACAGTGGCTCGTATCTGTATTGGCCAACTGGCTGGCCCGAGTGAGAGAATTGTCTGTGACGAAGAACAGCCCTTCCACCACAATGTCCTTAAAAGGAAACTTGCACCACGTAGTTCCATACACACCAGTCAATCTTACGATGCGGGTCTGAAGACGCTTACCTGTCACCTCTGTAAGCGTAGTCATGGATTGAGAAACTGCAGCGAATTCACTGTTGTCAGTGTACCAGAAAGATGGGTCGTCGTAAAGACGAGGAGAGTCTGTTCCATGTGTCTTGGGTCGGGTCACTGCATCTACGACTGCCGTATACAAAGCAAGTGCGGTGTAGAAAACTGTGGGGTCGGACACCATAGACTCCTCCACAGCGTCAGACACCTAACTTCTGAGTCGACAGAAGGTGCGGCGCGTACTAATTGCGAGTCCACTAGAACCGCACAACGTGGAGTGATCATGGGGGTGATTCCTGTAAGGGTTTTCGATCCGACAGAGGATGTTCTGACTTACGCATTCCTAGATATTGATTCGGACACCACAGTAATGAACCAAGAGCTAACTGATAGGCTCAATCTCACCGGAGACCCTTCCGAAGTAAGGACCACTATAATCATCGATTCACAATTGATTCCGGGAAGAACGGTCGCCCTAAAGATTCATTCGCTTGACGGGGTTGTCAAAGTTGCGGTCGGGAGTGAGTATTCTGTACCCAGTTTGCGGATGACGCCACAAGTAGATGGAATTCGAAATGAGATCTGCGAATGGCCGCCCTTAGAAGGCGTCCATTCCGGTGAAATTCCGGATAAAAGGGCCAGTATTCTAATCGGCAACGCCGTACCCGATGCATTTTGTGTGCTGGATCAAAAACTTGGAGGCAGAAAGTAGCTTTATGCAGTCAAGACACTCTTAGGTTGGATGCTACTGGGACCGCTTGAGTCTAGCGAGCCTGAACCGTCTGCTGGATGTCAAAATTCTCTTCGGCTGACCCTGTCGAACTCGTCCTGGTGAACCCGTCTAACTACTCGCTCGTTATTGGTGGTCTCACATCCCGTACTTAACAGTACCATTTTCTCCAGTCCGCATCTCTCAGTCATGCAATCTCACTCACCTGCTCACACACCCATTGTTACCTGTAAATCTCACCCTCTCCAAACTCTGTGAATACGGCCTTCCTACGGTCTGCCATGAAACGGTCGCCAGCTAATCGGTCTGCCCGAAGGCCGGGTATGTAGACACACATCAGACCGATCTGATCACATTTTGGTCGGTTCGTTATCACCTGCTTGGCCCTTCTGTCTGTACTTGTCGTGCCCTCTGGACCCTTGACGGCCTACTGCGGCCAAACATCGTATCTGATCCCAGGAATACAAACGAATTGAGGGTTGTTTCTTGCACCTGACTGTATTATTTGTGTCAATAATACCACGTTTCCAGCGACTTGATTTGGTTCTGATATTTGGCGTCGTCGGCTGTATCTGCGTCAATCAACGTTCGCCGGATGAACGTACAGCAACACTAACGGTGAGAAGCTCTCACATTGAGACATTTAGCCCAGACAAAGTGATTACGTCAAGCTTCGGACAAATTCCAAGTTCTGAGAAGTGGGTTCCAAAATCACTTCAAAACCAAGTAGACTGATTAAATGCGTCAGATTTTTAGGGTGGAATCCAGTTGTCTCCCCAAGAGTACGAAGTATCAGCCTAACTCACACATGGGCCTTTCTTATAAGCATTTGTCGTGGTGTAATATTCTAACTGGATGGTTGGCCAATTGGTGGTGTGTGTAAGAGCGAAGCAACTAACGGAGAAGGTGCGAAACTGAAATGACGATTATCAACCTTCCCCACCAGTGTGGACAGAACGACGTGAGCATTCCCATGAAGAGGCTAATATCCCTGCATCCGTATTCTCTCTCTGATAACTGACCTATTCTAGTAGACGATATTCGCTTAGCCTCAAACCATGACAGGTGCCGAGTGTGCAAACCCTCTCTCAAATTATGGGACCACTATGTAAGCTGTTAAAACTGAATGTTGGAATACCCAGCCAGAACATTGATTGATTTCGTTAGCTGAGATAAGTGACTCTAATCTCGTCTCACACGTACATTCGTTTGTAGAGCTTTCGTTGGGAAACCTGGAATCCGTTGCATGAGGAACTACAACAATCAGACAGTGAAGTAGCACCTAGGCTTAACACAAATGGCCCAACGGTTCCAAGTTTGTGACCCTGGTTTAAAAGTGCTATCAAATGTCACGTCCGATGGTAATCATCGGTGCTCGCGTGGGACAGACAGGTTACTAAAACAATAGCCACCATTCCACCAATGACAAATCATATTAGTGACCCTGTGGTTATGGCTCGTGGTGGGTCAAGTAAATCAGTGTCTTCGTCGCTTACAATTCACTTAGACCTGTCCAAATATATTTGATAAGATCGTGATGTGAACGTCCGCACCACTTGCAATCATGACAATCCCTACGGAAATGTGTAACAAAAGTGTAGACTTTTGTAGGCGTGTCATTCGGCTACTTTGAATAATACATAATACCCACAAATATGACTAATATTCATGCAACCGTATAGAGAGTGTCGATCCCATTATCTCAGGCAAAATGTGCTATCAGCCACTCCGCTGTTTGAACTACAGCATTCTGTCTCCTACTGCCTCACATCCTCAATATTTGTTCGTAGTCTCAGATTCCACCTCACCAGCAGACAGTTCAAAGTGGTGTCCTCGCAAGATGAACTTTCTGCGTTCACCTCGGACTGTTGTGTGGTTAACCAGCATCAACCGGGTGTGCTGGAAAGCCTCCACTTACAAATTTCCCCATTGTGCTCCTTTGGGTTCACAATGGATAGAACCATGAGTGACGCGACGCAAGCAAGGCATGTGTGCTGATACATGTGCACACTTACACTCCGGCCTTGGTCACTGTGCCAGGAAGGCGGACAACCACCTACTCCAGTATTACCTCTCAAGATGGGAACCAGCGTGGTAATCAGTTCCTTTGTCAGTTTGATACACACACGTGACAAATCTGTAGCTGACTCCGTAGGCTGTTGTTGAGTGTGATCAACAAGTTGACAGAAGAAGATCCCTGGTCCCATCCGAGTTCGAATCAGAGACAGGCATCAAATAAGCACCCTGTACTCATGAGCCTCAGTAGGTTGTTCTAGCCATTACGCAGTCAGCAGCAACAGCAGAGAAATAACGTTAGTTACGACTTTTAAATGAACATGGATCAGGATGACTATGAGGTCGGACATATGCTCACAGACATGTTCACTGTTATGCGCACATTCATTAATGCTGAATCATAAGAGCACAACGGATTTGCACAATTCTGCACGGGTATGCAGAGAGGTATGTGTACATTATGACAGAGAGATTGAGATTGATAGGATTGTCATTCACTCATATCCGTCAGAAAAATTACTGAACACATTGTACACGAACCTGACTGTACCATACGCTTACCGGGTGTGTTTGAAATCGCTGCACTATGTCAGCAGTTCTGGGTTTCTGTGGAAATGTTGGTTATCATTTATTACAAGCTATGGAAGTCATAGTCAATTCTGACAATATACAATGACGATATGAATTACTTCGTTTATACATCAAGTACACCACACACCAAATACTGCCGCTCATTCCGTGCTCAAACACCATGTGTTCATCTACACATAGTACTGATTAATTTGAAAATTGTGTGGTCAGTAAAGACGGTTAGCTGGTAGAATAAACATGAAATATGAAGGGTGGCAATTATCCCTGCTAAACAATGGTTTGCATGACAAAGTAACACCATTCTGAACGCACAGAACAATTCACTGGACTGACTCGACTTGACATGATGTACTCTGCTGAACCGGCTGAACTCCACCTGTCGCAGCGTGGCGGACCGGAAACGAGTGTGCCACAAAAAGGTGGCCGACACTCAGTGCTGAATCCTAGTTCACTTGGCACAACGCAATTATGTTTCAGATAAACAGATTGGGAATAACAGAACGTTACGAGCAACTTGTAATACTCTACGTTTCAACCACTTCGAGTGGCCTTCCTCAGGAGTGTTGTAGAGTATTACAACTTGCTCGTAACGTTGTGTTTTTCCCAAACTGTTTATCAATAACATGTTAAACACGACGCCCAAAACTATTCAACTTCATTCGTAATAAATTTGGTACGGATATCTTGCAACTGATTAATAATCGAAGCAATTATGTTTCATTTCAAGTGTTCCAGGAAAACGTTATTTTTCGTCATCTAAGGAATTGTCACAGAGGGCTAACAATTCTTCTAGTCGGTCAACCTGAGGAAATATCAATTCAACCAGGTCGATCCGTAATGACGAGGCCTCACTTCTGTCCGGACGGTAGTAATTACGGGATCAACTCAAATGAACAACAACCAATTCCGTGAACAATGACTCTGGTGTTCACACAGTAACAGTCACATCGTACTCTAACATACTACGCAAATGTATAATACTTGCACGATCCCAACAGAAATATCACATTTTAGCCTCGGCAATTTCCATGATAGAATCGATTGGTTGGATTAAAAATCCACCCCTTAACACACTATAATAAACAAGTTGTATATATGGTTACTTCATGTACAAATCTTACAGAGTTCATCCATACATCACGTATCCTCTGGTTT
This sequence comes from Paragonimus westermani, assembly GCA_008508345.1. Lineage (NCBI taxonomy): Eukaryota > Metazoa > Platyhelminthes > Trematoda > Plagiorchiida > Troglotrematidae > Paragonimus > Paragonimus westermani. The sequence goes on along the minus strand of QNGE01006021.1, from coordinate 23,781 downwards.
AGTCGAAAATCACTATCAGTAATTCATAAAACACTAATTCGTATACTCATACGCACCATCAAATGTAATTGAAATTCAACATAATATTGATTAGTTGCTTAACATGAATATGACAACTTGATAAAGTGTACGGCATTCTATCTGAAATGTCGAACCTACTGTTCGGTCTACCAAGAGCAGTGGCGCTCGGGAAATTACCCGCCGGGCTACAATTAAATTGCACTACACAAACTCAACACTTACTGACTATGCAGTGAGGATCATCTGATCGCATCTGGCCTATTCGTTGTGAGGAATTGTGCACTGTTTGTCTAATTCCACCAAGAAAACTGTCCCCCCCCACCAAATTGTCAGTCAACAACACGGACATCGGGGACGAATACAGCCAGGAAATCGCCACCGAACCATCCAGGCCTCTGACATGCGTGCATCGGTGCGTTCTTGCATGCGTGTTCACGTGTTGGCGTACGTGTTCGTGTGTGCCTGATGACCGCCGTACGCTACGTTGTACGCTACATTCGAGCCGCGTGTTGGTCCACTCCTGGTCAGTCAATCCCGAATCATTCTCACTCGCTCCGACGTGGTACGAAATGTCCACCTTCCTTTCTGCCTCTTGGCTCCGGACTGCCGTAATCTCCGCGACTCGGCCGTCCATCGAATGGAGTGGGACGGTCACAAACGCGAACGCGTTACGCAAATACGCTCACACGTGCAAGCACACACACCAAACACAACACACACACACACACGCAGGCACGCACGCACGCACGACTCGTACACATCACACTCACACTAGCAACAAGCGTACGGGCAGCGATACNCTCCAAGCGTACGCGCAGCGATACAACGAGGGAATTCGCTCCTCGCCGAAAATCAATCCGAATCGTACGCACCAAAACCCATCTGTGCACACTCGTATGCACGGCCGAGGGGTGTGGAGCTTTGCCAAGCGGCAGCGGACAGACTGTTAAATCGGAAAACCTGGTCAACTTCGTCCGTTCAGGGAATGAACGTCGAATGACTTAATTGTACCATCAGTTCCTACCCAATGTTGTGACAGGCAAATCATTTGATAGGATTAAGGGATACACAAGAAGGTGGTAGTCAAGACCACACTTGGTTGAAACTGTCAGCTATTCACTCTCTAGTTAAGTGGTCTCCCATAAACTGAAGTCAATTTGTCAAACCTGTTCCAGCTAGTTTCCTAACGGCCCAGTATTCTCTAGTGAACAATTACAAACCATTAATTTCGGAGTGTATTTTCCCAATATCAATCATACCTGCTGGAGTGAGTAAGCGTTATGTAAGCATCTCATTTCCAGTGAACTAAGCTGGAGTAGGCCAATGTGTACAAGTGAATGGTTACATATATAATTTCATACTAGCCGTCCAGCTTCAAGTAGTTCCTGTTTATCTTGCCTTTATGGCTAGCTGAAATCGCAGTTTTGTCAAATGTGATATTGAGAGTAATGTGTGATAGAACGTAAGATATCACACTGAAGGATAAATAGCACAGCTAACGTGTTTACAGGTGACAACAGCAAATAAAATAGACAGATCGACGGTTATCTGAACACGGTGGTGGGTGGAGATATATTTCCTTGAGTTGGGTAAATCCATCACACTGTGGCGTGCTGCGATCCAGAACGACAGATCCAAGGTTACATGACAGAAGTCCACGGTAAGAAGCCCGGAACCGGTGAGAGTGTGAATTTCTTCAGCTAAATCAACCATCCAGGTTAACCAAATCTGGACTGAGACGAGAGGCAACCAATGGGGGAGAAGATTTTTAACTGGGGCAAAAACGAGAGACGGTCATCCGCGTTATTTTATGCAAAGAACCGCGTTTGTCTTTCTGAGTTTCTCGGTCTGAACATGTTCCACGTTATATCTCGATGTCGAGTGATACACAGTATGGGAAATCCACAGAGGTATTGTTGATAGAAATGTGTCCGGGAATTATGCGAGTTGAGAACAATCTGCCCTTTCTGACGTTGACAACATTGTGTTCGAGTATCCTTAAGTAAGATATATGTATGTATATGAATATACCTATATATGTGGATATATACATACACATATGTACGAATTTCACGTGCGACGCAACACCTGGAATGGTGATTGATAATAGACACTGACCTAGCCATAGTATGACGATGCAACGCGGCCCTGTGTCGGGAACCCTGTACACCTCTATTCGATGCGACGCAACGCGACATCGCGCGCCTGCACCACATTCTTCCATGGGTCTGCGAAGGTGCGATGGTCGTGTATATTGCACACATGGTACACAATCGAACGTCACAGACAACCAAACCATCACCGCTGTTTCACAAATGACGGTGAATTATGTTGTCTGTTGCGTGATGCCTCGTAATGTGCCGTTTCCCGATAAAAATCAAATGCGACACTACTCAGCCAACGAGCAGGTTCAATGGTCACTCAAAGGTCAGGACAGTTAGAGATATCTGGCTCCGGATTAATCTAGCCTAATGATCGAATCGAAGGAAATCCTGTCAAACTCGTCATCGCAAGTGGCTTCCGATGATCGGACTGTGGTTTCACTCACACACATGGTGTGTGATGTGAACCCAAAGGAATGAGAACGGGAGGCAAGTTGGAGAACATTGGGGTGCAGTCGGTGAGTGCAGATTTGCCAGACGATGGATTAGCATTAAAATTAGACCATGTTCTCCTCGAAACAAGATTAGAGTAGTTTATTCGGCATTGTCTAGTCTGGCAACAAGGAAACTGCTAATATGAGCGTTGCAGTAATGGAGCAACACTTCAAGATACAATGAACGTATGCTCCAAGTTGTGATAAAAGAAGGCAGATGGTTCACCGAAGAATGTGAATTGCTGTTTGATGTGAAGAATATGTATAAACATATATATGGTTGAATCAGGGGGGAGGGCGGAATATCAAAATCCGGGGTTGAATACTGTATAGAACACCAGTGGAGTTTCCAAGCTAACTTTACAACAATTGTCATTTCGTATGATCTCCATTCTATGTTGAATCACCAGTCAACGAACTAATAATGTCACTCCTAGAGGATACACCCTACATGCAAACAAACGCGGATCGACAGAGGCATGAGTTCAAAAGTTGTTTTCTGAGTTCCGGTTCGACGTTCCACAATCAGTCAGTTATCTGCACAATTTGGCATTTAAAATAAGTGGCGACGAGGATTGTACTAGCTACCAGATCCTTTGGAAATATAGCTTTAAAACACTCCAGTAGCATAGCATATGCTTAGTGCTGAGTTGATCACCATCATTTTTATATAGACCACAGTGGCAAGCACACTAATGACCCAGCATTGTCAGAGAAACAGTGAAAAAATCAGCATCCCCGGTGTCATCAACAGCAATGACGAAGACAGTGCAACTGGCGAACATCCTCCACAACAGCGAATTCAACACACTCCACATTAATCGAGTTGATCTCTCTCACCCACACACTTGCCATCCACTGATGAATTCAAATGAACTCCACGTCGAATAATAGAAGTCAGTCTGCTGTAATGAGGACAATCGGTATGTGGGTTGTCCAGTTCTATTTGTAGACGTGTCTCCGAAGTCACTAGCGTGTGTGTGTGTGTGTGTGTGTATGTTTGTCTACATCGGACTGCTAGCTAGGTTAGCGGAAAATTAATGCATGCCTATTCAAAGATGATTAGGATACTTTCTGAAACAGCTTCGGCCCGAGCATGGGGAGAAAATAAATTGGACATTCGCAATGAATTGAGCTAATTCGACGGAACAACAGTATGTGGATACGCACACGTTGTTTCTCAAATCCGAGCAGTGGATGTGTGTTCATTTCTGGTGGCATTGTGATTCACTGAGAATTCGGAAGCACATCTACGTGTACTTGTGTGTGGTATGGAAGTTTGATTTGGGAATTTATTTGTTTGTCTACCCGGAGACTTCGAAATGCTTGTCCGGTTGCAACATTCAATATCCACATACTTTTCTTATGTTTGCACCGATCACTCGGAATGTTTCTGGCCACTTATCGACAGGCCTGAATTTTGTAGCTGCATCAGGGACGGAAACAATCTATATTGTATTTATTTGACTGTGCACTGTCTAATTTCATTCTTTTGTATTACATTTGGCTCCCGGTGACTGTCTACTTGTTTCTCTTGGATCTCAGGTCGTGTTAACAGATACTCTTGTAACTTGTGCGGTGGCCATCGTTTTTGCCAAGAATTGCAAACTGGTTATTCTGTGTTGATGAATTTAGTGTTGTCACCTGCCGACGGTTATTTTGCATTGCCCTGTCTTTGGTGCGTTCGATGTTCCGATCTCACGATTCACCTTTCCTCAGTTTTAACTGGCTACTTAAATCAAGGCAGTAGCAGAAAGTATGTCGGAAATGTTGTTCAACGTTCAGCTAGAAGCATAACATCAACTTCTATTTACATGATCATACTTTTGGTTTGCATTCCCGAAACTGCTGCGCAACAGCTACCGATCTTGGTCGGAACGAAGATCGGTATCCGGCACAGACAGTGACACTGTTTAACATCTACTGAGTGGCAGACGAGGTGAAAACATTGTAGTTATCTCAGTTCACTCAGAATCAGTGTGTCAACTAAGCGCACGTACGTCATCAAGGAATAGACATACCGTAGCAAACGATTCGTCGTGCATATGAGGAGAAAACAATTTCCTCCTATTAAATAACATGATAACAGCGCGCTGTTGCGTGTCCCTCTTGTACTGGACCGCATAATGTCAAGATGAACGGCGGCATCGTGGTGTCTCTAACTCACAGACAGTAGTAATTACTGGATGTAGTAAAGTGCATATCATGAAGCTGAGATGATTTCATGCATTGTAGCACGTGAGGTGAATGTTACATGTCTTTCCCGTTACCATCGGGACGCAAATCGATCTAGCAGTAGAGTGACCTCAGAACGTGTAACCGTACATGATCGCTGGTTTGAACATTTTGTTACCAGCTGTGTCGTGCGGCGAGTAAACTATACGTGTAAAGTTTTTCGTCCATGTGCCGAAAAAATTCGTTCCCACTGTTTACACTCCCCATTCAACAACTTACTCGCCAACCTGACGTTTATTCTCCATACCCCATCCAAGCTGTCTTTGTACTACTGAATTTATTTGTCATCAATCGTTTGCGGAGGGGGTAGCAACTCTTGAACTGGCCTGTCAGCTTGACGATTCACCTTGGTTCTTGCTGGTCCCCTTGGGAAACAACTGATTTTGTTGGACGAGACTATCGTCGTGAACGATTGGGGTTTGCTTAATGTAAGTGCTGATGCCTTTTCTTCAATGGTACCGTATAGATATCTGGGTCCACTTTTGTTTTCAACTTGAGGATCCGTCTTCGGGCTACGCGTATCTTAACGATCAGATGCGGATTGTTACTCTATAAACAGATGTATATGAACTGAATCAGCTATGCCGCGTGTGAAAGGCGTAGCAACATATGCAATCGGAATTCAAGGATGATAGTGAGAATGATCGTAAGTTCCATCGTAATATGCCAGTCGCTCTGTGGATAGGAAATTCGCATGCTGACCAATGAGTGAATTTGTCATAATCTTTATGAAGGACGGCGAAAAATTGGGTGGCTTGCTTTCTGCGATGTTTAGGACATCAACTATTTCAGGTGAAGTCAAATCAGCGTACTCCCAGAGGTGAATTTTCAGGCTGCCCCGATCTCACGCAAACCGTAATTACTATTACGAACATCGATGTCCTCCGTTTTCGCCCTTCGATCCAACCGTCAGAAATGCGGTGGTTCTTTCTAATAGTGCATATCCTGGCGGAATAGTGAATTTCAAACGGGAGAGGACTCTTGACCGGTAACTTAACTACTGAAGGCTTTGGTGTTCATCAGTCGCGACTCCCAGAGTCAGTGGCTGGAGACTGTAGGTAAGATGGCGGCTAACCAAGCTCAGTGATGTGAGTGTTGTCGTTGTTTAACCGAGTTGTCTGTGAGGTGAGTGCGTTTACAGACGCTTGTCAATGAAAGCCGTAAGAAAGTTCTCATCTTGATGACGCCTTAATATCACTCACAGCTCGGTTGTTTGTCTGCAAGGTGTAGGCAACTTAACGCTGAAGGTGTGAGTGGAGAAGTAGCTGTTGTTAGCAATCAGATCCCTTCCGCTTCCCTTCTTTTTTCTTCTCTCATCCTATACAGGGTTTGCTTTCTTCTTCTTCATGGTTGCGTGGCAGTTAGGCATCAGTGTGAACAGCTGATATGGTGATGTCTATAATGATGACGATGATGGCCACCCTTATCTGAAATACAATACAATCCGATTAATGTGGTCAGTGCTTGTTAGAACAAGATAAATTAGAACTGTGTATTAATGACGTAGAGGCGACCGATCGGAATACACGTTACTTCATTCTGTAAGAAGGTAACAGAAAAACGAACGAATTTTCGGCCACTTATAGAGGGTTCATTCACTTACCTCCCATGCAGCTTGATACAAGATATTCGAAAGAACCACAGTACAGTTTCCAAACTACATCTTCCTGTTTCCAACTGAAATTTCATAACATTCCTAGTATGTATCATCTGCAATATTAGAGCCTCCCCCATATTCATTGAGTCTATTAATTTCCTCTATGAATGCACTACCTTCCTCTCACCGTAAGACACATGGCAGAAAGCCTCTCCTTCCGTGTGTAGATGGAATTAGCCTGTCCGTCTTCAGTTAGCATAATTAACAGAGACAAGTGTTGTGTGGGATGATTTTGGCCTTTGAAAAGGCAGCAATCCTGAGCGTGGTCATCCGTGACGGGAACAATAGCAGTGTACAGGTCCGGAGGTGGTAAAATAGACGTACATACTGCAGAGGGGCTAACACGTGCGATAGCACATAACGGTAATCTGTGTGGTGACGGTGGACCCAATGTGAATTCAGACATAATCAGATTAGAACACACAAGTGCATGTGTTCTAACAAGTAAGGGAGATTGGGCATGGTTGCTTCAAGCTCTCCATTGAACAATGAGGGAATAAATATTCACCGAAAGGAGTTTGAGATCAAAGAAGTCTCATTTTAAGGTGCTACTTGTTAAAGAGGAAGTCACGGTAGAGAGACAAAAGTCAGGGAATAACTACGCTTCATCCTGTTGCAGTACTGAGTTTATAAAGTAGAGGACATTTAAAGTTGGCATAACACTAGTCACGAGTTAATACCATTAATTTTTCTATGGTGTTATCTGTAAAGTGAACGTAAGTTCTTCACCAACACTGTCAAGTTCAGGTCACTGTTGTGTTTGACACAGTTGGAATTTTGCCATTAGTCAACATGCGAAAAGGATAAGAATGTAGTGCATGTTATTTAGTCGTGATTACAAATGTCTTAATGGTGGTCAGCTGAGTAACAACATAATGAATCGAAATCATGACGTCAATCAGTAACTTGTCAAATGCAGTGATCAGCTGGGTATGTCTCCACTACACTGAATGTGGATTGCTAGCACGTTAGAAGCCGGTAGGATGACAACCCAGATTTTCATTGTGATCACACCTGTACACTTCAAGCCAGTGCGCCGCAAACGATAACAAGTGTCTGCATCTGTCGGTCGATTTTCACTCAGGATTGCACTACTGGGATATGTAGCCCACATCAAACAATTCAGGAAGCAGGACAATAAATAATCGTTGCTTAGTGGAACCAGAATCCTGAAATCACAACGTTGAAGGTGAAAGCATAACAGTGTTTCATCATACAGCAATCATTCTGCTGCCTCAAACAAAGGGTCCGATATCATCACTCACCAGTTCCAGCGCTGTCATTGGGTGTTCATAGCAACCGTTTTCATTTCCGTGTATCAACAAGTCGGTTGCTTGACGAAGAATTTTGTCGTATGGACCAAATTAATATGCCAAACAAACTGATTAGCTCAGAAGGGTTCCCGGAATGCACTTCAGAGAATGCATTCAACATCTCAAGAATACAGACGGAGAGACGGACTAGGTAGACCGGAGTTGGATAAGACAAAAATGTGGGACAGAAACGGAAGTCACTCCACGCATTGCACTTATTTGTTGTTCCAACGGTTAGAATGAGTATAAGAACGCCAGTGCGATCACCGTCCTTACTGACTTCACGATATCCTACTGGTTTGACAGACAGCCAGGTTCATACTCAGTTTCAGCTGATCACAACTGTGAGGGATTCCGTTTTTAAGGTAACAGTCACATGGTAGAGCAAGAATCCTATCGTCACCTAAAGTGCACACTCCAAACACACACGGCGAGTTATGAGAACCGTTCAGATTCTCACCATCACATACGACTGATGAGTGGACGGATGTATAACAGCAAACTTCTCGTAATTAAACGGAAAAGTTACCAGTCTAATTATCTTACCAATCCAATGCAGAGGAAGTTAATTGTAACATGAAGACTTGTTGTGACTGAACTTACGTGAACTCATTTGATGTTCACACTAGATGTAGAATTGGGTGGGAACGTTGACAAACACAGTAATCTACATCAGACCTACACAAAAGTGTCACTTACCAGACGTCGTAGCGTACGCAGCAGACTACTTCTTAAACACCGCTGGTCAGGTTGAAACAGTGCAGCTCAGCACTTGTGCATCACGGATTAATTCTTATATTTCTTCGTCCAGAAAAATCCTAGCTTCGAAGGATAAAATAACATTGAACTTAGCAATGCCATCCAAAATTTTTCAAGACAGCAGCTTATTGTAATCACACACTTGCCCGAATAGCTTTCGGGATCGCACTAGTAAGAATAAGGGCTACCCTTAAAAATTCACACACTTTACACATATGTGCAAGGACATCAGCTCATTTACGAGGTCATTACTACCACTAAATTATGGTTTTTGCCGAAGTACAAGTCAAGTTGATCAGTGGTTAGACCACAAAGTGTTGGACAGAATATTACTTGGACACAACCAACTGAAAGTTGTGTAAGATATAACAGGGCCTTTCAGTATAACAGTTTCCTCAGCAAGTTCATCAAATTGGCACACAGTGGTCCTTTCTTCGTGTACCTCTTGACTTGGTGTAAGTGCTTTTGATACGTGACTAAGTTTATGAGGACGCTCATCTTTGAGCACTTTTGTATTGGTTGGGAACGAAATGCAATAGCTTACGTTCCAGCAATTGGCGGCTTCATCCCCAATTCCTATCTCATTTGATATCTCCTCTGCGCTGCATACCTTCCCAGTTGTTCGTTACCTACTGTCCGCACGTTAATTCCCTCTGACCCAACGTGTATATGGGCTCAGGTCCCTGGTGACTGAGGATGTAGTGATATTAGGCAAGCCATTCATCAGCCAAGTGATATTTCTTGAGGATTATGATAACAGCTAATTTACCGACGTTCAACTAAACTCACCGGCTGCAGAGATGCAGGAAAGAAGTAGCGTCTGTTGCACTACCTACAACAATTCGTCGTGCTCGTCATCACCAATTTTGTACCTCATTTGCACGACCAAGTATTCTGATCTCAGTACTGGCCTTTTCAAAATGTAAATGGAAAAAACTGGGTTTTAAAAATTACGAACTTCCATTTTTCAGTGGAATCCGAACACATAAGTAGGTTAGAATCCACAAGTTTAAGCTGTTTGCTATTTATATAGTAGGACGTGTAGTCGGAGTTCACCAGGTACGCGTACCTGATGAGTGGTAACAACCCCGAAACTGGTAGTGTGCTTCCGACATGTTTTGACCATTGAGTGTATGCTATTTATATTGCTGTACACTATACAAGGCAAGCTTACTCTTAAAATTTTGCTAGCCACACATCAAAAAAGTTGAATGAAAGATCTGTGCTTAAACTTTTCACATTTCGTAAAACGTAGATGCCAAAATCATTTCTATAGCTCCTTTTTAGCTAACTTTAAAATCGTATATTATTGTTCCCAATCTTTCCCACTCTGTGTTCTTATGATGTGACTCCTCAGTAAGCGAGTAACTAAAGCGGATGGGATAAGGCCGAATGCAACACACAGACAGTAACAATGTACTACCGCCCGTGTAATTTCTACTCCTCGTTTAATGAGGACTTAAACCTTGATGGTGAAATAACACGGTATTATGGGTTTTAGTTTGGAACAGCGGACAAAGCTGTAGGGTTGATGCTAGAAATATATCAGTAAAACTATTCGCAAAACAAATGACACATCATAACAGTTTTAACTTGAACTTACACATCAAACGTCATGCTCAAGAGGCCGTATTTTCGGCCACGGAATTCCTCACTCTTGTTATAGATTGGAGGCTCAAAGAAATGTCGGTTTTTGAATTAATCCCGACAATAGTTCCCGTGTTTAATCAGCATATTTTTCATGTATTTTATTTGTGAGGCTGGTATAGGGGATCCCGGTCAGAATTTGATGTCGTTCCTTTCAACTGATTGTATGCTTTGCCAACCGACACTCTAATCGCAATTTTCTTTTGAATATTGGCATCATTAGTGTTAACAGAACCACTTGTTTGACGAAAACGATGAATCCGCATCGAAACGTCGTTAAGCTTGCAAAGAATTGTATTCCGGAGGGTTCTCTGTGATTTTACTTCTCTCTTCTGTTTAAACACTGACGGCTGCCGCAGGTTCCGCGTTGAGTTAGGACCAAATATCAACTTATTTCGAAATGCATGGTTACCGTGGACTGCTGATTCGTTCATGTCAGAATCCGAAATGAATGGTAGTAAGTGGTGTCACATTGAACGCTTGAGTGTATAGGGGTTAAAAATTATCCTGTCGGCCTATTGCTATCAAGCATTAACGAAAAAACGTGAGTTCTACACAGCTGGTTTAGCATTAAATTATGTCTGTTTATGTTAATGAGACTGATGACATAGATAAAACACCGCCCGGTTCACAAACAATTAGAAAAACCAATCCGCATGTTTACTAGTGCAGAATTTTAATCTGGGCGTAAACTTATACGATCATTCAAAGACAACGTGCATATGGTTTCCAACAGTCGTTATTCAATCGACCAATTAATCCAACTCATGACAGATTTCCGGATTTAAAAATAACGATGCAAAGGAAAATTGTGTTGCTCTCAATGTAGCCCCGTAGGTTAGTTTATCACTCAACAATACACACAGAAGTATTGTTCGAGCACAACCATCTGTTCACACCAACATCGAAACGTCAAGTTAAAATAGACAATAGGTTTTGTGACCCAAAGTTGCATTTCTGCTGGCCAACCGTTTAGATATGAAAGATGCGCGTATTCACCAACAACACACGTTTTGCCTAACACCAGTTGCTAAGATGTACGTAATCAGTCAAACCCAAAATGTGGATTCTAAAACCAGTCGGTAAGATGTACTAGTTTTGTTCTAACGGAAGTGACAAATAATCCTAATTGTTGTCATAAAACTTAAACACGTGTTCAGGGAGATCAACACACAAATTTGTTCGCTCAAATGTTGAGTGAATTACATCACTGGGATCTTGTTTTAAAGTGCACGAAAATTTATTCACTGATAGTAGTAGTAGTGGTAGTAGTAGTAGTAGTAGTAGTAGTATTAGTAGTAGTAGTCACGAGTTTAGAGAACCGTCAAACAAAGAATGGAGTGTTTTATTCTGTACCATGGCTCCCGCCACAATAACACTGTTCACAGTTACAGTGGGGCGTTTATTAACTGAGATAAACGTAAGAACCCCAAACAGCTTGTTCTGATAGACTTTGCTTGAATCAAGGAACAGACAAAAGCAAATGCAAGCTTTTTGTGACAAAATTTCATGCTCTTTCTGACTGCTTTTACAGAAGAACGAAACAGTAACCTGTATTTCAGACTTGGCCGTTCAGATTCGCATCTAACTATTTACCAGATGAAAATCACTAGCTGCTAACTTAATTATCCAATCCAATTGATGTAAACAAAAGTATTGTTGTTCGGGAAATTACCGTCAAAATTATGGATCAACAGTCGGTTTGTGAAAAACATATCCGCCATTGGAAAGCCAGTAGAATGAAAGAGATGAATGCGGAAAAGAAGCTAACGTAACTGTCTTGGAAGTTTGAAAAAAGAAACAAATGGTTTCATAAGATGACAAGGGGGAGAATGTACACTAGACTGCTCTTAAAGCTAACCATCTAGCTGAAAACAAAGTAATGCGGACTAATGTATAATGTATTATGGAAACACTTGGGAACAAAATACACTGACAAACCTATAGAGTGCTCAGCGAATAAGTGCATCTGACGCAATAAATCCTGAGGCTAATATATATCGTTATTGAAAATAGAAATGAAATCAGCCTGTTCGATACAGGTTAACAGAAACTGGTCAGACGTCGGAAACACTCAAATGCTGGAGTAGTGATTAGGCTGCTTACGTGCTTCAAGTGATACTAATTGGAAATACATAAGATTGCCCCACGTTCGATGTACGTACCAACATGAAGACTCAGCAGAAATCAAAGCCATACAAATAGATTTACACAGAGGAGTATTAGTTTCAAGCGATTACAGTCGAAAGACAAGAAACCGCCAATTGCTTCTCGTGAAATGAGGCGGACAGATGACAAAATCTAGCAGCACTAGTCTCTAACGCAGGAGGATGCTTCAGCTTCACAAGTTAGTTTAAGATCAGCCTTGAGAGAGCCAAAAAATTTAGCAGCGACTAGCAAATGTACGCTTGAAAATGTTCTATTTCCAGTGAATGTTACATTAATGCGTCACCGAAAAATTTCTCTGTCAGCTGATTTAACCGACAAACTGGTGCACGATATGTATTTCACGAGGTCGATGCAGCGACTGACGTAGCCACTTCGCACACGGTCGATTGGATCCGACATATTCAGATGCCCTGAAAACTTACTAGGAACATGCATATTCGGCCAGTGTATGGACAGCAGATCGGGAGTTGAAACGCTAGTTAACCAGACCATAGACCAACGTTCATCGGCACTTCCGAATGATGTGTGAGTTATTTTACTCACTTGCTCCGATTCCATTTCTCACGGACAAAAATGAATCACTCGCTTGTGGCTGGTGGCCTGGTTGACAAACATTCCCAAGGCGAACGAGTGCTCTGATAAAAGAATTGCGAACAGCTGGTTTTGCGGCCACCAGCAAAGTGACCGAAAAATGGTTCGAATAACCTAAGTCCCGTGAAGTACACACAAACAGTGAAAAACCGAGTGCACAACAGGAGGTGAGCCTGAGTGCCGGCATTGCTGAGAACTGGACTGTGATCCTCAGTGTTGCAGCACTACAACTGCGTAAATTCCGTTCAACGTTCCACCATCTATTTCATGCTATTGCAATGTGTATTCCAGTCATCAACGTGCCTGATACAGACGAGATCCAACATGACCGGAACTTATGATGAACACTGGAATGGGTAGCACTGAGAACAACGTAATACGGACAATCTCTCGTTGTCACACAAAGTCGGACAATGATAAACACATGTGGCACTGCCACCACGTAATCGACAATGCGCGCGCAAAATGTGTGACATGATCCCCTGTGTCCAGTTTGTCTCAGCATCCTTACTACAACACTTAGTGGTAATGGAAGATGAGAGGAACCTAATAACACATGAGTAGGACCGATACACAGGCAAACATGCTACTTCAGACAGTACCAAAGATGAGCTGCCAATCGAATGGATCGATGACGAGAATACTTGCACATCAAAGATGTCGGAATTACACACACGTGTAAAAATGTGACTTACAAACCAATGTCTTCCCTCGACTGACAACTGCTTAGACTGAACTGCAATGTGTAATCTCACTGTTAATCGACAGTTTCGCCGATTAAATATGCTGCATCGTCTTTGTGCGGTCAAAAAAGGGGTTACATCTATGAACAAACCTGGTGCCACGTGTCACGTTAGCTCGGTTGCTCCGACTAAACCTCCATTTGTTTACGCAATCGGAGATTGCGTTGTTTCGTACTGAACGTATGTGAGTTCCACAGTAACGGGTTTGACGACAGAAGCGCATACATGGCCCAATATCTAGCGTATCTTGATAGAAAGACAGCGCATTAGGAGAACGGACATTCGTTAAGACAGGATTGCTGGAAACGACAGAGCAGATCTTCCGTTGGAAATTGCAACCTCATTCGTGTTGCCTGGGGAACGAATTTCTTCGGAGACACTGGCAGTCGTTTTAGTACATTGCATAGTAGCTAGTCAAACCCGAAGGCGAATTCGAATTATCGATTGAGTTTCGACAAGACCTCGTCTTGTAAATGACTCCAAGACATTGCTGTTGACGTCTTGCCAAGTGATGTTCGCGCACTTAGAAAAGCCACTTCATCCCATCGCCATCTGACGTTCGTCTTGTTCTGGGAGTTTCACCAGTCTTATATGAGACGATGTTGTTCAATTTTGATTCCCTCCTAGTTTACACTTTGCATTTCTTCCGAGTTAATCTCTCACTCACAAGTCGGTGAGACGCAGAGACCGTGTTCCGCAAGCCGAATCAAAATGACTGAGGACCGTCAGATGGTGCAGGGTTCAGTGTATGACATCAGTCATCAGTAGTTCGTTGTTCGTTTAGTAGCTTATATCATTCAAAACGAATTGAGTGGCCACTGTATTCGTGGCATACAACAATGCACATCTGGTGACAGACAGATAGTGCTCTGGCGGAATTGCAACATTTACTGGGCGAAATCTGCCAGTATTTCTGATTGCGGTTTAGGACAGATATACTTAATTGGGCGAGAAATTCAACAAATCTTCTCTGCTGCTTGTACCATGCTATTTTTGCAGGCCATAGTGTCTCGCTCTAACAGAAGGGAAATCGAACGGACGAAAACTTCTCACACCTGCGTTTGATGAAATGCACATGTTCTTATCGAGAATGAGGTGGCGTTTCGCGATCCTTTTCATCAATTAATCGGATGTGCAAACGGACTTGTTCTCTGCCCACACTTTACCAGGAACATCACACAAACATTTGATTAGTTCAACTAACCACCCACAGTGGTATCATTTGAACCCGTCCAACCCAGCGTGGTTTAACGTCATTTGCTCGACGGCAGTTGTAAATCACCGATTCGTTGCACCATGTGCCAAACTGAATTCTCCGTTCTTAATATGCCGATACTTCGCGACTCAGGCTCCACTTGCATATTTTTACAGTTGGGAGATATTGGAAATGCGGTGTCCGGAGACAATAGTACAGTATCCCATGCTCTCAACCGTTACGGTGAACTCCGAAACTGACGACGGTGTGCTACGAAACACTCGTGCCTAAACACACTGTCTGCCATTAGCTCATAGGCCTCACTGTTACAAAAGGCAGAGCAGAAACGGGTGCTGCACGTTTACGTCTAACATCAGTTCCCAACTCAGAGTTGTCCTGCTCTCACACAGCTTGATGTCCTGCAGTCTAGGAGAGGTTGTTCCAAGTGACTGTTACCGCACTCTTACCGCACTGAGTGGACACTATCAGTAGTAAGCGAAAATGGCGCTACATAAGGTGGACGTCATCGGTCGAATGGAGGCATCTCCGATGGTAGTACTGAACATCCGCGCTGATATAGTGATCTGTCTGCAGGGCTCAGACCTGGTTCACTTCACCGTTAACAATCTGCACTCAAAAGAACAACCAGGTAGTTCACTGGACTGACAGTAAACACCTCATCGCGCATTAGAATAGATAAACAAGACGTACAACGATACCCCGAAATACACAAACCATGACAAATAAATTTGAGACAGTGTTCTCCCGACTCAATTCGCCAGCGGGGATAGAAGGTATATCGCGAGATGTGAACACGGCTGTTTGTGAGTTACAGTCGTATTTCAGCCACAGGTTATGCGCGAGCTATGGAAGACTGTAGATGTCGAATTCCATCAATTGTGATATGGTCCCTTTGGAAGGTAGGTTCAGAAAGACTTATGTCTTAGTAACCGTGCACACGGCAGTACTGATCGGTCTTTTCTGGCTGTGCGAGCCGACAAAATTCTCCAGACATCCGTTTTCCGAGCTATGCCTTTGATCTATCCTCCCGTCCTTCCAAACAGTCAACAATGCAAATCTATCGGACCATGTGAAACAGAGTTCACACCAGACTTTGGTTGCAAGTAACTGGCATCTAGTGAATGAGGTGTCTAAACAAGATAAACTGTCATTTGTTTCTTCTTCATGAGAAGTAGAAAGACTGGGACGGACGGAACTCAAAAGGTTTAGAGGCGAAACAACGTTGCCCACACACTCCGAGGCAATGCCATCCAAATCTCATCGTCCTGTCTTATATAAGCACAAACTGTTGACTCGTGTAATTTGTCTGCTCTGGAATCGACAGCGGTCCTTGTTTCATCCAGACGCACTCGTTGGCCGTTCCTAATCGTGTTGTTGTCTGCATGTCCTATATATTATGTTTTGCGTTCGTGACTGACGAGAGTTAACACAATGTTTACATCTCGTGATATGTCTTATACCCTTATTGGTGAAATCATAACAGGTCGCGCAAGGAGGTTCAAAAGCGCACGTTTCTGTTTGACCTGGCACCAGAATTACTAGGTCTCAGAGATTCTTTTCGCTCAGTTCACCTGATCAACAAAAAGAATGCGTTACAGGTGTCGGCTTTTCGACTTCACTTTGTCGTCGGCGCAGTGAAAGTTACGGCTTCAGGCGTACTATATTAATGGCATGACGATGATTGTTCCCAAGGTGGTCGGATGCATTCTACGATTCACTTAAGAAGTGGACAACGGCTGTTCGTGCACTCAGCCAGAGGGCGTCGTGAAAGTGTGGCGTAAACACTTTGGTAGTCTACTAAGTCGTCCTACTACCATTGATCGGGTGACCGTGAACAGCCCGTCACAACAGGACACCAAGTCTTCACTTGCTCTCACCCCGGACTTGGCAGAGGTGCAAGGAGGGATCCGACAACTGCGCAACGGAAAAGCTGCAGGCGAGGATGGATTGTCAGGTGAAGTTCTGAAGCATAGCGGACCGGAGCTGGAACATGCACAGTCCCACCTGGTTCACTCCATCTGGGAGCACGAGGTGATGCTGCAAGATTTCAAGGATGCGCTTATCGTAACCTTGTTCAAAGGTATGTGTAGCAAGCAATTCCCCGACAGTTATCGGGGCCTCAGTCTGCTGAGGTGCGCAGGCAGGGCAATTGCACGAATCCTGCTGTGCCGGCTGAATGGGGACGTTTTGGGGGCCAATGTTCCCGAGGAGTAGTGTGGATTCCGGGCTAGTCGCAGTATGATCGACCTGGTGTTCATGTTCACATATGACAGTACGCTGTTCGCGCACGGCGAGAATGAAATACAGCGGATTGTCGCAGCTTTTGCGACCGTGGCATCCAGGTTTGGACTGGACATCAATACATGTAAGACTTTTTCTTTCTTTCATCCTTCTCCGGCCGGAGGTGCAACTGTTGCATCTGTGCCCGTGGTCTGCATCAAGGGAGATGTCGACAGGTGCGCAGATTTCTGCTACTTGGGTAGCGGTTTGTCGACTGATTTGTCCGCAGACCGCGAGTTACCAGCTCACGTGACAAAGACTAGTGTCACCTTCACACGTCTTGGAAGACGTGTCTGAAAGAACCACAGCCTGAAGATGACCACTAAGCGGTGTGTCTACTGCTCAATGGTGTTGTCAGTACTGCTGTACGGCAGTGGAACTTGGACACCGTATCAACGGAACATGCGCTGTCCGAACCGTTTCCATTGACAGTGTTTAAGACAGATCTTGAATATTTGATGTTCGGACATGGTTCCAAACACGGAGGCATTGCGGCGAGCAGATATGGAGAGAATGGAAGCTCTGTTGGTGCGGAATCAGCCTGGTTGGTTAGGTGATGTCCATGGGATGGGCGACGACCGTATTGCAAAGCGACTGTTGTATGAAAGACTGAACTCAGGTAAGCGAACTCCTGTTGGTCAAAAGCTGTGATAGCAGGATATAATCCAGGTGAGTATTTCGGGTTGTGACATCTATTTTAGATGTTGGGAAGAGTTGACTTTGAACTGGACAGTCTGGAGGAATATGCTCCGGCCGGGCGTCCGCAAGTTTGCTGTGCACCAATTGCGCCGCCGTGTACGAAAAGGCACGGTACGCAAAGGAACCATCAATGCCATAGTTCGTGGTGACATGACTTTGTGGCGTTGTGATATGTGGGGATTAGTAGTTCATCACTGCACTCATAGTATAACGTAGGCCAACAGATGGCGAGTACGTTAGGGGCAAGCAGGTTACACCCGTTATATCCATCCTTTCTTCTTGTTCACATCAATCGACAACTACCGTCGTTTGGAACTTATTTACTCACTTATTCTAGTTTCCAGTTTCGTTTTACTTGAACTTTTAGGAACGCTGTTTAATGCAGTCGAGGTTTCTACGTACTTCCTGCTTGGCCAGTCTTTGAGACCACCGAAAAGGCTGCGGCCCACCTGGCACTCCTTTCTCCTCTTCCCTTGGTCGCTGCCGTTGGTCTCAGTTTAGAATAGAACTATTCAACGTATTTGCAAAGATTATTGGAGATATACGGTTTGTTTCTAAACCCTACTGCGTTCTCTTGGTTTGATACCTGTTGGGGCTACATTCTGAGTGCTTTTCGGGAAAATTGTTCAAACTGTTGGTGGACAAGGGTTAAGCGCATACCCGCTTGTCCACAACACGTTAACCGCGGATGTATCCGACGACGGTGGTGGTTTTTAACCCTTTACCCTAAGCGTTTGTAACCAACCGTGTTGTAATTTGGTGCATTCGGAGGAAAATTATTAACGGCCTGCCATGGTATCTGTCAGTTTCAGAATGTTCAGGTAGGAGAAAGCTTGATCGTCTTCACGGCTTACAAGCCTGTAACGTACATTCTGAGTTCCAAACCTGACAGGGATTTTGTGAAGAAAACTGGACGTCTCAGTTACGTTGCTCAGTTCACGACCAACAGCCATCACATTTTACGTGCCTCGAACTCAATCAGAAAAACGTGGCCGCGTTTCAGTGTTACCGTGAACAGGGACTCATGGATGGGACAATTCTATCTGTCGGGTTCCCTCGAAGTTGAAGGTGTCCCTATTTAATCGTCCAAAAACACTGACATTTCTTACATTTCACAAAATACCCCCATATCTAGTTATATCTTTAGCATTCGGCCACCGAACTTCTTAAACTTTGCAAAGAGTGCATCATCCATGCGTATGTACCTTCGTTAAACTGACCGCCAGATGTGGTATCAGTAATGACATCTGCAACCTACCCAAAGTGTGAATGCTCTGTCAATGATATGACATTCGGCGTCACACACGTCCCCTACTGAGCGGTCTTGCAGTCGTTGATCAGCGTTTACATTATGCACATGGTGACCTAATCAGAATTTTGTTAGCCTTCAGTAGGTAGACTTAGACACTACCACGTGTCATATTACCTGGGAGAACCAGTCGAACGAGAAGTTCTTGGATATTGGGATGTCCAGTTTCGCTGTCCTGTTGTGACCACAGGCCGTGGGTCATAATTCGAAGTAGCCTTCCTATCGCATCTCAACACACTGGGGTGCAGTCGTATTCATACAACGGGTTACCACCAGTCACCTAATCAATCAACTGAACATTTCCTTTGATAGATTAACAGTTATCCATCCGCTGGCAACGATCCCTCGTTTCAGGCGGTTTTCATGCCAGTTCTCCTAGGTACTGGAAGCCCGCTGAAAACCGATACACACATCAGTCTCGCTCAGTTAGTCTGTGGGTGCTATTTGTGTTCACCGACCTTGATCGACCTCAATAATAGGAAAGACAACGCCAATGCATATTTCGATACTCTTCTGTCAATCTATCTCCAGGACTAAACTGTGCTGTTGCCTGTGAACGACTTGTGTAGTTATCATTCGATTTCACAAGACCTGCTTATCGGGACTCAACGGTAAACGCGAACTTGTCTATAGGCTGACTAAAACCGGTTTTATAAGCGTACACGATATACCTGATGCGAGGAATTATTCCTGGTCGAAGGTAGCGTATTCAACATATAATTAGACAGTAATCAACACAAGTTCTAGGTACATTTAGCTGTACGACTGATGAAGGTGATGCTGAGTTCTTATCACCCTCCTGTAACAGAAGTACACAGAATCATACTTACAGAACAGACAAGGGGGCAACATGGTTACAGCCGGGACCCTTAAAGATGCTACACGATCACCACACAGACGCTAATCAGTAGGACAGACGGTGTTGTGGAAACGATCCCACATAGGTGGTAGATACGTTTAATGTCACATATCAAACAGATCCGACCGCAATTCTTCGGCCTATGCTTACCTTTGCTTGTCGCTCGTGCTTGCAGCATTTGGATCTTTGACAACCTATTGCGACCAATCACCGTACTTTATCCTATGACCACAAGTAGAGTGAGGTTTGTTTGTATTACTAGTACCACGTTAACGGCGGCCTGATTTAGTTCTGATATTGGGTGTCGTTGGTTATACGTGCGTCGCTCAACGGTCGTCAGAAGAACGCAGAGGTAGTATCGAAAAAACTGACAGAAATCACCGCACACAACGCGTAGTGACGTGTCAAGAACATCTAAGGAGACCGTTGAATATCCTACAACAAACTTTCCAATCTCAGCAACAGGGCAGCTGAAACAAATGAATATTACGTGCCACAGCTGAACAAATTCCACTTAGGAATGTAGGTTTGCACTGAGTGTTTCAGCAGCTCAGTGGAACACTCGAAATGCTAAACAGAACTCTCATGGACACGTAACATGAGTCCCTATCAGCAGAGTGAAAATTTTGCACAGATATGTCCGTATGTTAAAAGTAAATGAACCGAATGATCCGTGCATAAAAAACAGAAACGTTAATGAGACGTCTAATGCGCAAGGCTTGGACCGCCGATTGAAATATTCTATGATATGGATGCTATCAGCTAGCTGGAAAGTACTAAAAGAACAGGAATTCGTTTGAACAAAATTCATAATTTGATATCATAAAAACGAGGCACCCAACCCAAATACAAATTGCAAAAATCGCACAACAGAGATTGGGCAGGACGCCAAGCTGAATTCACTAGTTTTTCGTCATTACTAAAACTAATAATCTCACTGCACACTAGGCACACACTTTTCGTCCAATTCTGACCATGAATTGCCCATTCAACACAAGCACGAGATTAAATTTATCTACGCGCATCTTTCTGTCCTAGCTGGAATTCCATGTCTGAAATGAGAAAAACAGCTTTATCAGCAAGCATCCGGCTGAAGTCGCTCGTAATTATGTGACTATCCCCTTTTGTGGTTGTGTTGGGCTAAGAATGAATACCAATGAATACCTTAGTGTTGTAAAAACACACGCACTGTGGGCGAAGATGTGTGCGCTGGAAACGGCACATCCAGCCGTATCCAGAAGCGGTTTGCGCATTCGCACGGAACACCTTCAGGTCGGCACCGTGGATTAACACAAGCCGTTTCACTTGAACATAGGAACATGTAAACCAAAAACACCCGACGACCAGTTGGATTTTGTGTAGGTATTGAAGAGAAGGAAATGCATGTGCAACGCGGCTTTATGTCTAAGTCGACTTGACAGGAGTCTTTGCTGAGTGGTGTGATGGATCGTAGTAGACTGCGGCATTCTACTGGTGTAACCACCAACCACCAACACTATAGGTTGTTCTGCTAGCGGGTACTGCCCACATCATCGTCAAAGTTAAGTTTCACTTATGGAGTTGAATTCTGCACGTTGATCAATTGACAACATTAACCGAACGATGGAGTTGGTAAGCACTGACCAACCAGAGCTGCTTGTGTTTAATCATCATGCCTGCGTTCGAGCTGCATGTGTCATGAATCTTAGTTTTGTAATCATCAGAAATGGTAACCCTAATCAGTTAAGCGATGGCCCTTGCAGTCGCCCATGCTGTCCCCGATCCGCCTGCTGTGGGTTTTTGGGCGTACCTCCCCTCGCGTTGAGGTATTCCGCCGAGAGTTGAAGTACCCGCACCTCGTGCTAGATAATCCACCACACTATGACGCTAGTACGGACAAGATAGGCATTCCTAAAACACTGTAACGACGGAAAGTCGTGAAGAGTGAGTACTGTTCACTTTGAGCCAGTGTGCTTGGATCACCGTAGGCTTTTACCACTAGTCAGTGTGAGTTCCGGACGAACACGGCAGACTGGTCTAAAAAACGAACTATGCTTTGCACCCTGGGACATCTTGGTATCGTTATTGCATGTTGCGACATCTCCCTATCGCCCGATGTTTGTTTAGTGTAACGCGATTGTTTCTCTGACCTTGCCCCGTATCGTTAGATTAGTAGGAACTAAGTGGATTAAAACAGAGCGATGGACACAAGGTTGGAGTAGTGTAGACAAAGTTAAGTCAACTCAAGACCTAACGGTCATCTTAAAAATTTATTAAGTAGCATAGTCAACTGAAACCGTACTCCACAGTGTCACATACAGTGGAAGAGTAAAGGGTCTGTGTAGAACAGGTTTTTAAAGAAGTAGTTCTGGGTTTCAGAAATCTCTGGCTAACCAGTGGTCTATCCCTTTCAATAGGTTTATACATAGTTTGCATGTATGAATGACTGGCAGATGGGTGAACTGGATGTCGATCCAAATGTGTTGCTCCAGATGGACTAGCTCATAAAGGAGTCACACACCCGCAATGGGATCACTATAATTTCGTCTGCTTCAAAAACTCTGCAGATCGGGCATCTGGTCATTCTGACTTTGAAGCTTTCGTCGCAGTCATCGAGAAGTGGTGAGTGTGATATTAGCTGATGAATACAGGGTAAATTCTTCTGATTCTGGGCACTGGCGGTTGCCATCTGCTGACAAAAACCGCTAAATCAAACCGTCTAAAATTTGTGTCGTTCGATGCATGGTGTAGTTCTATATTGCAGCGCGCACCAGGTAGATTGCAGCTCAGTGCAGACTGAGGCCTGTGAGGGGTTACATTGGACTGGTGGTCCCTTGTTAACGGTGTTCTTGGAAGTCACAATGGGCTTCATATGCATCAGCAGCACTTATGTGTTGCGCTCCCTTTGAACGCATTGAAACCTTTGCGATTACCTGCTCGGTGGTAACTTTTAACTCAAATGTTGTTCCCCTCCTGTCTGAACGTTCTTCCAGCAGATTGTTTCACTGCTAATGAACAATGTTCGTGTGTAAGTACGATAAGAAATAGTGGGCGCGGTGCAAGAAGGTGGGGTTAACTGCATTCAGAGGATTCATTGTAAATGAATCACCACACTCTACACTTTGAACTACGATAAACAAAACATCACCAACTCAATTTTCCGGTGCACTGGGCTTCACATATGACTCGACTTTATGAGGCGGATGAAAGTGCCACCGCCCAGCATTCTTCTTTGAACAGGTCCAACAAGTATTTCCGAAAACATTAGGTCAAGAGGCTGTCCTGTGAGTTGCAGGAAGCAGTCTTCTGTTCATACTGTAAAGAGATATCTGTGATAATTAGGTGAACGTATATGGGAACATTCTAGGTGGAAATGGAATCCTACTTCAGTTGCGGAACGCCTCCGTATATGCACCAGCCGATGACAAAACGGCCGGAGGTGCAACTGCTGCATCTGTGCCCGTGGTCTGCATCAAGGGAGATGTCGNTGTCGCGGTGACCGAAGCCAAAAATCGCTTGTGCTTTAGCCATCACCGCAGGTGCTGCGCCGCAATCCACTTGCGGTTCCATCCACACACAACGTATCCGGTGTAACTCCGAACAAGACCAGCAAGTGTGTGAGTGAGGCTTTTGTGTACAGCCGGCTAATGATGACTGATTGGTTGATTGGCTAGCACAAGAAGGAAATCCTTGTTTCTCGGAAAATAT
>QNGE01006020.1:0-23251 GCA_008508345.1 Paragonimus westermani | reverse complement strand
AATATAACATATTAATATGTATGTGCCTTCTACATCGTTTCTCGTTAATTGGAACATTGCGTCGTCGTTATTGTGCGAGATTAGATTTCCGTTTGACGCTACTGAGCTCCGTAGGAAAACAGATAATGGGCGGCATATGATCAGATCGCTTAATGGGGCTGCGCGCATTTTTTTCTCCCACCGTTCCCTGAGTGTTCCCAAAGTGTCTAGTTAGAACACTCAGGGCTCACTCGGGGAACGGTCAGGGAACGCTCGTGCTACTGGGGTAAAAATGGAGAACGAAATCATGCGATAAACGGGATAACGTGATACTGACGATGTGAGCTATGACGGACAATCAGACAAGTGAAATTCCGGCATAACCTGCTATGTGACGTTAATAGCATTGTGTTAAGTGATGAAATATATACCACATGCGAACAGCTGCTATTAAATAACGCGAAAGGAGATCGATCGCAAGCTACCCCTGGTATACGATTACTGCCGAAATTATATGCCAATTATCTTTGTACAGACAATATATAGAATGAGAACAAAGTTTGACAACACCGAGAGGTTGCGGGGTGGTCTATCGGGGGAGAATAAAGGAGAGTTCTAATTCGAGGTTATTATGCAGTCATGAGAAGAACAGGTTGAGTATTTTGAATGATTTTAACATGTCCAGCTTTGGCATGGTGGTTTACAGATCAGACACACATGCTACAAATAATTGTGGGTTAAGGGTGTACCAGGTCGATTGGGTTGTTGCTAACAGACATGAATATTGACACCTATATGTGTTGACTATAGACCTGTTTTCTTGTGTGCTGACAAGTCTGAAAGTAAAACATCTACTCTGAAAGCTGTAGTGTTGGACTGATAGAACTGATCCAACAACATAAAACCCTGTCAGTGATCACTATCGACAATTGACTGACAATGAAAAGCCAAGTCTCAGCGCGTTGACTTCGTGAATCATTACCGACCCTGGAATATAGAGTACAGAGAGACACGTCAAGCTAGCCAGGCACGGAACGAGTTGTGTTTTTAGTCCCGGGCCGGATGTTACAAAATGGGTAGCTTGACTAAAACAAAAGTGGGTACAAAACCAAAATAATCGAAAATGTACAGATGAATGCGACTATCAAAATATCATTTATTATAGTCGCTACAGATCGATTCGAGGGATGTGTGACTTAACAACACGCAAAACAGGGGGTTTTTCGTCAGGCTTTATTAGACTCGTTTTCAAAGATAACGTCCTCAGACAAGTAGAGCTTGAAAAAGGACATGACGTTTGTCATTGTAAGAAAATTTCTAAGTTTTGTTTGAATTGGTGTGCATTCTTACTGGACCTAATTGCATAAGGAAGTTTGTTCCAAATGTAGGGAAATTTCTTCAGGAGAAAATTTGGAGGCAGTTTTTTCCGGGATTTAAGGAATGCCAAGGTTTCTGGGGTTATACTTCGGCCTGTGTTGTGAGCAAGTCGCGAAGCTGACGGTGAATTTACTACCATAAATCAAATTATACGTAAGTGAAAGGTTAAGCTTGAGTTGCCGTAACCAGAGAGGATCGAGTGCAAGCGTTCGGCGGTGTTCTCTGTAGCTCAGAGAAGATGGATAACCCTATAAGCTTTCCGTGAATGCACGTTGGAGGCTTTCTAGAGTTAGCCTATCAGACTTGCGCAGGTGGCCATATATGAAAATGCAATACTCAAACTGGGGTCGCACACGTAGTTTATGAAGGTGTAACCGTGCAGCTGGTATGGATAATGAGTGTTTAGTGTTACCTATCGTCCGTATGGCTTTAGCGACTAAGGAAGATATGTGTTCTGCGAAGTTGAACGAGTTTGTGTAGCGTAAACCCAGGTCAATTAATGAGTTGTCGGTTGATATGCTGTGACCGTCCAGCTTTATAGAGCCATCTGGTGAGTGACAACCATGCACAAAGATAGTGGATTTGTTGGCTGAAAATTTCATCAGCCAAGTTTGATACCAAATCTCTAACGACATGAGGTCCTTCGGTACATTTCCTATACATGGATTTAGATTACCAGGAGGGGAGCTGTAAACAAGTTTGATATCATCACCGAATAGGAATAGTTTGCCATGTTTGATAACTTGACATATATCGTTTATATATATGAGAAGGAGTAACGATCCCGGAAAACTTCCTTTCGTCACCCCACTAGTAACTGATCCGGGCGTTGGGCTATTGTCTCCTATTTTCACTGTTTGTGTGCGGCTTGTAAGGTTTGATGAAAACCAGCTAAGAACTGGGTCACGTATACCAAAGGATGCTATTTTGAGCAGAAGACGCTTATGGTTCACATGATCGAAAGCCTTTGTCATACCCAACAGTGTAATGATAATCGCCTTACCGGCGTCAGTAGATTCTGTCACGTGGTAAAGAAATTCTAGCTGGCATGTCATGCAAGAACGCTTGTTGAGAAGCTCATGCTAGGAGTGGTTTATAAGGTTCCGTGGTAACAAGAATTCGACCATGCCACATTTTATTATCCTTTCCAACACCCTAGAACAAATTGAAGTATGGTTAATGGGACGATAATTGCTGACTTCATGTTGCGAGCCACTTTCATAACGGGGCTTGATTGTAGAGTTTTTCCACTGAAGAGGAAAGGAGCCTGATGTTAGAGGAAGTGTATACATAGTAAGCAGAAGTAGAGGTATGTCTTCCCCTGTGTATTTTAGAGCAACAGGGTGAATGCCATCAGGTGAGAAGGTTTGATGAAAGCTAACTAAGAGGCTGTGTACCGCAACTGAAGGTTTCAAAAAAATGTCTCCGCAGAGTACAATTTAAGTAATTTTTCATGCGTGTTCTAAATTTATCCGCCTACGTGCCAGCTGAAAAGACAAATCGAACCAGCTGTCTCCGACGCTCTCAAAAGAAGATGATGAATTGTCAGCTATGTTGACATCGCGTCAGGTTATGCAAGACAATTTGGAGGAAAATGTTCGAATTAAATATGCTGGGTACACATTTACGTGCCTCGGCGACGTGTTCGTCTCCATTTCAAGAGAGTCGATTGTAAACTTGTCAACTGAAAGCTACATGATGAGAACAAAGGAACAAGCTGCTAAGCTATCACATACTGCAAGCTTTCATGATGCAGCCTTCATGTATGCTTTTGACCTTGCCACTGAATATTCCGTAGACTCACGTTCACTACTTACCGTGAGGGGAGTGACCTAATCATACGTGTTGAACACAACACGTAAACAGTTTGACACTCATGTTGCAAAGGGCTTTTCCGTTCAAGTGGGGATACTCGCCTAGGCTTTAAAGTGGCACGACTATTCATATCGCGCTCGTGGCACAGGAGATACAATCACAGTTTATACATGTTATATAACCAATCAGTACAAAATGGTCAAAAGCGTTGAATCACGCTGAAATCTAGTAGATATCCTTTGTCTGTTTCATCTTATTAGACTTGGTAGCATATAGTTGATGTTCACTCAGAAGTGACTATCCGTCCTAAAACATCCACGTTTGGTGACCGGCAGATTTTCATATTCCTTGAAAGTTCATTGCTGATAGTAGAGTGACCTTGTGATTGCTGAGGTTTTGTTTGCAAATCTAATCTTGAACTGTTGCGTGCATGTTTCCATATTCATATCCATGTTACCCATATTTTTTGTTAAGCGTACTAGGACATTTGATTTAGTTATGTATTCACTACAAAGTTATCATCTATATATTCTCGGACCGTCATTTTCATATCTGGTTATATTTAGCGGAATAGATGCCACGTTGAAAAACTGTTGTCCATGAAAGTCCACTGAAAGTTTATCAAGCTATAGAACTTTGTCAAAATGTTCGGTGATTCTCATCGCTAAATTCAACAATCTGCTCACAGTTAGAAATAGTTCCTCCTAAATAGCACAAGTAGTTTGTATTGTCTTTTCAGATTTTTATACAACTGTCGTCTGATTAGACTAGGTGCGTGAATCTTTCTAGTTTAGATATTACTATATAGTCCAATTCTTATGATTTGCCGAAAGCGTCCAGACCAACGATGCACGGTTTGACCAATATTGTCCAAACACAGATATGCAGCAGGGTCTCTAGTCAAGACCCTTCAATCCATCTTTTAGCATTCAAACCCCTGAACCGTGTACACGCCTTGGCATTACTATACGCTGATGGCAGAAACTTTGGAGTAAAATGAATGGAAAGATAAAAGAAATGTAGATTGGTTTTAAGGTCTTCGACCGTCAAGCTGCGAATAACGGGATTCCGTATAATGTTAATAAATACGTGTTTATGGTTTTGCCCTTCTGGTCGATTTGCATATCTGCCTGATGGTAATAAACTGATTGCCACCACCACCTATGAGTGGGTCTTAAGCACCACATTGTTCGTTTACAAACTCTGTGTCTGTGTTCAGGAAGGCTGACTCGGTGCTTCGGTTCCGCGACAGGAAGCTCGGAAACTTTCGTTTAAGTAGTCATATCATAATATTACACTGAAAGGAGCACATTCATCGGAAGACAAGTAATCAGACTTGGCATTCCAAGCTCTCAGAAACTCTCGGAGACAATCTGAGGAAAGTGGCGAAGCGGGAAATCACTCTTTGTTCGCTTGATTTCCCAGATAGGCCGCACTTGCTCGGAAAGTATTCAATTCATCGTTGTTGGGTAGAGGATAACTGAGCCTCCAACAACCACCTAATGCGCTGGCAAACGTGCCTCTTCCCATTCCAAACAATTAACTGTGTGACAATTAAATGAGACTGCAGCCTTGCATGAGCCGCCTTACATGAGGACAGCAGTAGTTCGATGACCTGATTTGCTCAGTGTGAAACAAATTAACAATGTCTGTCGTAAAACCATAGTCTGCCAAAGAGTTGTAACGTATGAGATCATACACGCTGAAGACATCAGACGGTCTTCATACAACCTCGTCATTAGAAACATTACAGTAAAGTGGAGACATTCGGAATCCCTTTTTTGTCACTCCACTGCTGTTTCCACATCATGACTTTATCTTCTGTTCCGCGTGATAAGCTGTGATTAGGTTTCTCCGCCGCCCATCTAGCTTGTTTTGGCACCCACCTGGTGCGGGCGACGGATATCTCAAACAACCGTAGCGTAGTCATCCGTTCTGCAGTTGATCACACACAATTTCTATCTCAGTTTGACTATTCATGACTTTGCAGTCTGGAAACGGTCTCCGTTACATTTGTTCGAACGAGCTCACCCAGATGGTGACTATACTGACTAACAGTTAGTTGCATGAAAATTGACAAATTCTCATTTGTTCGCCTTCGATACAATTGTTCACATATGGAACTTGCAAAGATGCAACCTTCGTTCAGACCATTATACCTTTCGTTTCGGTAAACAGTGAGTGGTTTCGTTTGTGGCTAGACGGTTGTGATAGTCTGTAAAACTTTGTTATGATTAGACAGAAGACTGATACACAATGGACTGTGATGAACTTCCTAAACAGGAAGGCCGATGTCCGCTACTCCGGAAACCTGCTCGACGAAGCAATATGCAACTGGCTACAGCTAGTCAGTCGAGCGCGTCTGTTTGTTTCTGAATAAGAGAAAGTAAAATCTGCGGAAAATATATAATTTGCGGTAGACGATGTGCATCACACACCAGACGACAAACTACGAGAAACAACTGGCAGACGAAACATCTCGATAGAAAGCACGCGGGCATCGATCAAGTGCGATGGAATAGAGAACGGAAGAGATTTTGAGTGCGATGTATTAATCAAGACATCTCAAACAGTGGTGTCATACAATGTCATGTTACCAGTCGAAGTAGCTCCTCTATACTTGACAGAAATAAGTTAAAATAAAGTTTGTTTTGTGAATAGGCGGGCATGCATGCACTGGAACGGTATGCGCAGCCAGTATGACAACATATATGAATCCATTAAGAGTAAATCTACGAAGTTCTCGTTAGTTTGGTAGTTTCCATGAAGTACACAACGGAGCTGGCAAAGAAAAACGAATCGCGTGGCTAATAGCCGAAATGGTTGATAGCCTATCTGGTTACAAAAGCCTAAACGTTGGACTGGCTTGAATGACATATACATTGGAACTGGGGGCAGAGGGAGAGTTGTAACTCATAGAACACCGCAGTTGTGGTGGGGCCTGACTGCCGAGGTTGACACACGGGTGTTGATCCGTCAGGAGGTGGAGTAAGTGATCAAAAGTTTAGTTGGATGTAACACAATTATATACGAAATGTTTTGTCCCATAGCCTTGTTATGGGGTGTACCTTATCCATATGGGCCTTTTGGGTGTTTGTATACGAATGTGGTATTGGACCTTGAGTGTTCAGGAAAGCTTTTACACTCACCATGTACTCCGACCCCCCAATCTTACTGAAAGCGGGTAAACACCGTACATTATCTGCCAGCTACACGTTCATGACAACATTAAATATACTTACAACCGATTTAGTAGCTGACCACGTTCATGTTGTCGAAAAACACCCCGTGATGGACACAGTTTGATCAGAAATCAATACCCAGTGGCACCACGTTGTCCTGAAAGAGGAGGTTTTTGGTGTTCCCCGCTTTTCGGTTGGTAACTGGTAACTGAATTATGAATTCTTTGAAATTCTGAATTTGCCCCGGGGGCATTTCATGTTAGGTAGACATGCTGGATGAAGCTTAAATATCATGGTGTTTGTTCACAGATCAGGCTTGCACGTTAAAAGCTTCCAGTTGAAGGAAAGCCTAATGATCGGCAAGGCAACGGTTATACTGTTTTTGCTGCAGTAATTTATTGTTCAATCAAATATGGCGCAGTGCTATGCTTATAATCAGTCACATCACTGAAGTTATTTGGCATCTTAGCCGTTCGTTTTTGACATATTCTCAAACACTGTGTTGCTCTTTGTGCCAATGAAGATTACCGGTTCCTTCCTACTGTCTATACACCGTGTACTGCATACATGGATGGATCCAAACATGCTTTGTACATCCTCACTTCACCACACTGTGTAGGAAGCAGATTTGGAACAACATCAAGTTAAGTAGCCCTAACTAATTGTGTCAGTCACTTTGCTGCAATGGTACTTGCTTGTGAGTCTGCCTACTTACGTCTCATTTGTACGGTTGTAAGGTATTACAAAATCTATCTCTTCGTAGTGATGATGTGAACCTTCGGTAACTGGATAGTTCAGTCTATTGTTTTGCCTGTTCTATACGTAACACCTGTTTGTTAATTCTCGTGGTCGTTCAGTAAGGTGTACTAATGTAATCATGCAGACGAGCGTGAGCACCATGTACAAAAATGTTGCCGTTCATTGTGTACAGATAGGATACGAAACGGCAGCAAATGTAGCCACAACAAAATCTACAGGAAATTTGCCACACATTGCGATATTGTAGTCGTGCTGATCGTACGCAGTTCACATCGGTCACTAGAGATTACATGAATATCTCAGGAAAGCTCTACGACATCCTGTGTCCTCACACTTGTCACATCCAACAAACTATCAACCCTGACGCATCCGACCTCGCAGTAGAAGAAATGTCATGAGAAAATAATCACCATACCATACTGTGCAAACGGTAGGCCAGCGTAAAATGAAGCTTTACTGTTTTGCCTGTTACACTTGGGTTTAACAATTATTATGACGGAAAGCAAGTCAATCAACCACGGCTGGCTATACAAAACAAAACTATGCTTAAATTGCATGGATACTTTTAATATTATATATATATTATATTTGTGTTCATTTCAAGGCAGTTACTAAATGAACCAGTTGCACTAACAAGCTGTGACAAAAGAAAATGTCAAGATCAAGCTTCACCAACTTAAAGAATAAGTTTGAATAACACTATTGTGCCAATACTAAGAGGAAAGCACAGCTGAGGGGATTTAATCATGATATGATGATGGTAAACAATATGTTGAAGTATGCACTATCATCCATAATTATTATTCACCACGGGCTGTGAAATGGGGTTCTCCAATTACACAGCCAGTTTTGGAATTCAAACGTCCCACGCAAAACAAGAATTTTGTTCTGCTCACTGATTTCTCTCTCCAGACTTCAGATAAATGAGTGCTTCCATTAATTTTAGCGAGTGAGCAGTGTTTTATATCCTACCATACTACTCGTTGGCTTGTATGAGTAATTCACACCACTAGCTTGTGCCGGGAAAGGGTGATTTGAAAAAAGGCACAGTTCTATATTTCAGCAACGTCCTCTGTATTGCTGAGCCAGCCTCAGTCGGTTTCAGTGAAGGGACAACATACCTCATTGAAATTTGGTGGAGTTTACTTTGGCTGAATTGAACGGATAGGAAAGTATGTATAAATTTTCGGAAAAACAGCCGCGGCAACTATTAATCCAGGATAGGCTGTTATGGCGCATTGCAGCTTATGCACGTGCCCAATGTTTGTTGCTCGCCTGCAGTCGTCTGACATTTTCCCTGTAAACTTGGCATGCAAGTCATAACACGTGATCAATTTGTATACGATTAACAACCAGTTTTGCTTCCGTTCAGTTCCCATTTTGCCATTCTAAGCCAAATCGGTATATCTGTGGAAGAAAGTTTTAACGTTTTCAGAACGCAACACAGTGCACAGTTGTCTCAAAATTACACATGCGGTTACAGGGCTTACTCATCAGAATAATTAACGTCATGCGAATGAGGTAATAGAGACGTGAAACGGTTCAGTCAAAAGTAGACATGAGAGCAGTTGCATTTGTCCTTTGTCGCAGCATTATTGACGTCAGAGTGAGTAGGTATTATTCTAACTGGGAATCCTCAAGATAACGTCGTGACACAGAATAATCTATACTCTATAGTGGTGACATGACGCTGGATAAAATTATTATCTCACTGACATTAATAAAAGCCATGTAGCCTATTGTGTTCTGAAAAGACGCCCGTATTAAGCTGCCAGTGTCATTCATTGACCCCACTCATGCAAGCACCTTAATAAGCCCGATGCACGAAGGCGCGCTCGAAGAGCATTGCGAAAGAACTAGTGAGGACTCAATCATCTGGTGGTCATATGCGCGCCAACTTTAACTATCGAAGTCATCGAACGATCAGAAGTTAGCGGAATTTAAGACCATGCAACACTGTTCGCCCCACTTCGGTTGGTCAACCAGGCAGCAAACGTTAGTCCAATACCCGTATAAAACCCTTGTTCATGCATATTACAGAAGCTGGCTATTTGTTTATTTGCGTGTTTAGGTTGATGTTCCTGTTGAATTGTTAACAACAGTTTGTCGAGGCTTCTGATCATGTCCGTTATCAAAAGGTTAGAGGTGAACTAGCGGTCGTAATGTAACCGGTATTACTGTGAGCCATCGTCGAAAATCGATGAAGAAGGTCTTTGTAACTAAACCGTAAACTCACCACAAGTGGACTGTCCAAGTGCTTTTGTCAGAAGCAGAATGGTTCTTATGTAGGGTCATTGCCATGAGCACATTCTCAGGCGTGATTCGTCCACCCGGTCGCATTGAAACATTTTTCACTGACTGATGGATCTCAGTCAGATAGTAAATTAATTAGTGCTAAAACCTGGAGATGAATGCGCAACTTTTTGATGGGATAACCTTTCCACAGTCGTGTTTTTGGGAACTGTTTCGAAGACGGTGAAAGGATTGCAGTATTGAGAGTACACCGACGTGAATACGGCTTGTTTCAACGTTGCAGTCGTTGGGTTTGTCTGCATTTCACTCCTCGCCAGGGTTAATGGCTGCACTGAAAAAACTTTTCTCATCAGCTGAGGCCTCAAAACTCGGAAGCATAAACAACAGACATAAGGAATTCCGAATAATCGGCTTTTTTTCGAAAAGGCCCGTCAGAATTCAACTGGAGAAATACACAGAATTGACGGTCAACTTAAGCGAAGAAGCAAACTACAAATTTTGGCCCATGTGTTTCATATACTTACTGCGCGGACTATCTAAAAGCAGCAGATCCAAGTCAAACTCCTTCACATGGATTCCGAAATCCACGTCAACAATTTAAGTCTGTCCTTAGTCGCATTGATTTTGCGGCGGAATCGCGATTGTTGTTATTCACTCACAGCCTTCAGTCGGACTTCCACAAAGAATGTCATTGTTATGCTGGCCACCAGTTTTCGGTGACGCAAACGATGGCGGAACTGTCGAAAATTCGCCACTGAGGAATGCGGAGTTTACCTCATCAATGCCATTGCGAACCACAGAGCAGGAGTGATTTTTAGAGGTCCCCTAATAGCAGACGATGATGAAACAATCAACCTCACTGTCGCGACACCAGAACTATTTGCTTTCTCCATATATGATCGTGTGGCGTTTCGCGATTAATTCTCACCACATGTCAAAACGATGCAGCGGACAGTTTTGTTTAGTCGGCTGATGGGAATCTACAAAATGCTCGCCTCTTTATTCATACCTTAATATCGTATCGATGAACTGTCCAATTCGAGCTTGCTTTCCGAGACGTTCACAGGAGCTGAGAGTAACTTAAGACGACCGGGCAACCTCATCGATCATATGTGATCTGGACGTGTCTCGGAAGTCCTAATCGCGGGGTTATCGATTGGAGTTAACAGGACAGTTACTGTGTCTCCTCTCGAGACGATCGGGCAACGTGATCATTGTTCATCAGCGAGAGTTGTTGAGTGTTCAGATTTGATAATTCGGTCGTGCCTAATGCGAGCTGAATGGCGCAGTGGTTAACACGGTGGCCTCATGATTGGAATGGCCGGAGTTCAAATCCCGGCCGTGGCAAGGATATGCACTACTGGTGAGCTCTAATGAGAGCGGAACTCGGGTCTAGTGCTTCTTTTCGAAAGAGGCTGGCTGGAAAGTCTATCTGAATGCGAACGCTGCGATCAAATGTGAGTGATGGTCAACTTGAAAATAAACCAAATCCCCGACTACTCATCAGTAATCTAAAATATCGCCTTGCAGGTTTAATGAGTTCTGTGATCTCGACCTGTCTCGGAAGTCCTAATCGCGGGGTTATCGATTGGAGTTAACAGGCAGTAACTGTGTCTCCTCTCGAGACGATCGGGCAACCTGATCATTGCTCACAAGCGAGAGTGGTTGAGCGTTCAGATTTGATGATTCGGTCGTGCCTAATGTGAGGTCAATGGCGCAGTGGTTAACACGGTTGCCTCATGATTGGAATGTCCGGAGTTCAAATCCCGGCCGTGGCAAGGATATGCACTACTGGTGAGCTCTAATGAGAGCGGAACTCGGGTCTAGTGCTTCTTTTCGAAAGAGGCTGGCAGGAAAGTCTATCTGAATGCGAAAGCTGCGATCAAATGTGAGTGATGGTCAACTTGAAAATAAAGCAAGTTCCCGACTACTCATTAGTAATCTAGAGTAATACGTTATGTCCTTTGTTCTTGCTGTGCATACGACAACCCTGGTTGTTAAAATCGTTCAGCATATGAACGTTGCAATGTGCAGCGGGAAATGATAAAAGGATCGTGGAAATAACGTCACTAGACTAGCGATTGACAACGCGTTTCTTCAAGGTGTTCGTTGTTTTGTGTTTGATGCGTGATTTTCAGTGGACAAAAGTGTGCATATATATTTATGCACACGCGTTTGAATGTTCGTGAAAATTCGATATCAACCACATTTTCTAGTGAACTGAATGAAGATAATATGACCGACCATTAGGGTGGAATTAGACTTGCTTGAAAACAGGATGTTGAAACAAACGGTGCAGTATCGAGAAAGCCTGGTCAGAAATAGTTTGGCCAATGGGCCACCGTTTAACCCTCAATATTGCGTCTTATAGGATGGAAGGAATTGCCATGTAAACCTACTCAGTATCGTGCACAGTTTCTTATATATATTGCTGAGCAAGGGGTAAAGCTATAATAATCGAATGAGGAATATTACGGGAACACAGGGCGATTACTTTTGTTCAGGAGTTTCATTTCCTCGGCCGACTATCCGCTGGTACGACATCTTCGCGCATGGCCTACAAATTACGAGCTGGAAGGTGAGTAGAACAGCAACTTCGTGTGCGAATTTTGTGCTTTTAGCTATTTCCCGCCAAGCTTCACGATAGCGGTAACGTGCTAATGGAAACAGAACTCATTAGGAGGCAAAATGCTAGAATATTTACTACACTTCAGCCAGTTCTTCAAGTGAATGAAAAACGTGTCAACTAGTCTTTGACCACAACGGGAAATCCTTGTAGCATTCAACATTATATAGTGACTGAAGGTTTTCCTTTTTGTAGGCCATCCTTGTAGAACTAAATTTGGGCTGATGACTTAAGTTTGTACGGCGTAATATATCACTTACGAAATATTTGTATAGAGGGTAATCAGACTTTCTTTTGAATTTTTTCAGACGCCATTCTATGGAGCACATCAGGATTTTTCGCTTAAAAACCCAGCTTTACTATTCTGTAGTCGCAACTTCAAGTTACGAAATCAGGAGATTCTCATTTACGTTTGTAACACGGTTTCATACGTACTCGTTAGTTGCTACATGTGAAAGCAGTGCTGGCGACGTTTGTGACAACGTTCACTGTGACGGAAGTGAAAACCTTCTGACTAATAGGATTAGGGATGGCGTCCGCTGTTGCTGGTACTGAATGACCAGAACATAGGCCATGGCACCAAAATTTTGTGGAAGGCGATGTTTGACATCATTTTTCAAAGAAGACGAACTCTGCAATGTTTTCGAGTGACGTATAGTTTAAGACGATTTAGCAAAGTGGAATCACAGTCTTAGCAATTGGCTTTCAGGTGACACGTCATGATTCGATTCAGTGTATCAGGCTATCAACCTGTTCAATTGAGCAGCATCTGGGAATCCCTCCATGTGTGCCTAACAAGTGACAGGCAGAAATTTACTGAGATAAGCAGAGTTAAGCATGCGAATTGAGACGGACCGCCTGTCTGAAAAATGCTTGAAGTGGCGGATGTGGTTTTCATTGTTCTGAAGACTACAGAAAAGCAGAGGTAGCAGATTGCGTTTGCGGTCTCATCAGAGAAGAATTTAGAATTAAACGTGGGGTATCTAGGTGAAACCAATAGAAGCAACCAGTTTGAGTTCTTAAAACTAGCTTACTACTCAAACATCCCAACAAACGGATTATACCGAATTAGTTTGCTCTCATTTTCATGGGGTGCAGACTACCGAATTAAGATTTGAACATCATTTGTTTAGCCGAGTCATCCTGTATGGCAAAATTCGCGTGCCAGAAATGAGTCGTTACCCATGAGCCAAACCACTGATTGCTTACAAGCATTCATCGTTGATCAACTTACTGATATCACGTACACCATTTTCGAAGAAACTCACGAACAACTGACCGCGTCGTGAAGTTTCCACACCGCACTGTATTTCTTTCACACCCACTCGAATACATGAGGGGTTTAATAATCACTGTGTGAGTTTTGGTGCCCTGTCTTGCAGGTTCGTGTACACATCTATCAGTTTAGATGAAAGTGGGGTCCGCTGGACACTTTTCGTCTCGCAATGAATGCATCCCAGTTCTTGATCAACTCCAAATCAAATGGTAACTGTTCAAAAAGTAATTGAGCATCAACCGGTTTTGCCTAGCACAGCAGCCGGATCATGTGGAGGAAGACGACTACATTGTGATCTCCGTTGACTAACGGCCAAAACGTCCGAAATTTTCACCGCATCATCTGATGGGACCTTCTAGTGTTCTGAGAGCTGTTTCGGACAAACTAACACCCGCCTGTACATAGGGGTTAGTAAGTAGTTTGCTGAAAACAATGCACTGATCGATTGAGGTGGTGGTACAGGGTGTGTTGGGTTAAAACAGCCGAAGTTTGCTAAAAGGTTTCCGCTGATCACTATGCTGTCAAGAAATTCATTGTCAGCTTACCACGATTTCTCAAAATACATTGGTTTCCTTCCTGTCTCTTCGGCAGTCAAAATCTGGTGGTCACCTCATTTTAAATATGTGACTCATGATTTATCCCCTCAAGACTAGTTTATATAATTGTGTCCAGCTTACCCTAAACACAATTGGATGTTCAACCAGTTTGTCTGCCTGGCGGGGATTCTGTGTCGGTAATAAGATGTCACCAATGAACCTAGTTATCAAATGCTCACAATTTTTGAACTGTGCTATAAAATGAAGTGCTTATCACGCTTGGTCTGAAACCGGGCAAGCAAAAACCCTGCAGCTGTA
Source organism: Paragonimus westermani (assembly GCA_008508345.1). Lineage (NCBI taxonomy): Eukaryota > Metazoa > Platyhelminthes > Trematoda > Plagiorchiida > Troglotrematidae > Paragonimus > Paragonimus westermani. Next base: position 9,130 of record QNGE01006020.1, on the reverse strand, counting down.
AGTGCTCAAGCAGAGACGTGATCGGAACTTCCTAACCATTTCATAGTCACGGGCTAATGTTGGTTTCAATTATCCGTAACACTGGTTATTATAAAAGGAGATGGTCAAAAACTCGTGGTTAACTATCGCAACTAATTAAAACAGATTAGGATATACACTAATGATGGGCTCTAGAAAGAGAGAAGCTCCCGTCTAACGAAGGCTGACCGGGAGGAGTGTGTGATTGTCAGTGTTCAGATCAAGTACAGATGATGTGGAATTTGAAACGGTTTAGTGCTTTGATGTTTGAGTGAAAATTCGAAAAGGGTCATTAGTACCCACCGACGAACAATATTGTCATTGTTGAGCATACGGGTAGTCTTTGAGGCAACAAGAATTCTTATGACATTGTGAAAACACTTGCAGTCCGTTCATCAGGAAGCACAGCGTTCAATATATTTGTGCTCTACACTTAAAACTATCAATCCTACTATTGCCATCTGAACAAGCACTTTGCCGGCACTATTCCATTCCAGCAAAATAGCACTGAAGGTTTCGGTGTGGTATGTTCAAATGTTTGTGGACAAACGTTCATTTTATGGAATAATTGAGATTTTGCATTAACCTATCTCTTCGTAATCTCGTGAATATATTTTTCTCTTTATTGCGTGGCTCAAAACCTCCAGAGTCTCGTTCACGAATGTTGGATGAAAATGTTGAGAAACAGAAACATTTCTTCCGGCATATAAAAGTCCGCTGGAAATTCCACTCCGTGCGGTTTACTGAACACAAAATTTGACGTTTCGAAGCAAGACAACACAATTGTGAAAACTTAGCAGGATCATGAATTCACAACTACACCAATTGTGTAAACCAAAATTGTGGTCTCTTAGATTTCTGCTGGAAGGTGGTAATGTATTCATCACTTCTCTGTAAGTATTTCGTTTAGATATTGTAATGTGATACGTTGATTATAGGCAACAGCAACTTAAAGTAGACAACTTTGGGGAAATGTGGAAAATGTTTGTTGAGTGTAACCCTGTTACTATCCCGGATATAACAGCGCGCCGTTTACATACTTTGATATGCCGAAAACGTTCAGCGAAAATGTAGTGTTGTACTCATCAGAACTGCTGAGGATCTATGTAATCAGTTTTCGATCCATTTTGATTGTCACCAAGCCCTTCCACGCCATCCTGAATATCTTATTAGGCTGCGCTCTCAGAACGTTTGAAGAAATTGTTTGGCTGCCGTGGCCTTACTTTTCAAACTCCACCTAACAGAGTTGACTACATTTGGAAGATTTTCAGCGGACTACATGGAAAACCTTTCTGCAGACCAATAATGTGTACCAAAATATGTTCCATTGCTTTGTTGTAATACGGTGAAAAATTTGATAGCCCGATCTGACTATTTGCGTTGGTTCCACTTGTACTTTGAATTCACACGCCTGCAGTTTACTAATATTTTTCAACACAGCAATTTCTATTTAATCTGCAGAACAGTCTCTTCAGAGCAACAGGTCCAATCAAGTCTTACCTGTCTTAACTACCCTCAACAAAGTAATATGGCCGATATTTCTGAACAAGTTTCTTTGGGTAAAGCAAAATTTTATCAACAAACACAACTACTGATTGACTGATAATATACAGGAACAATTTATTCATTTTCGTTTCGACTATGTGTTGCAGATGATAGAATATCGGAAATCCCAATAACCATTGAACAAACCACCTGAAGAATTAAACACTTGTCTATACAAGCTGGTCCCTCGTATGAACTCTCCCTATATTTGACCAGAAAAGAAAAGAAACATTCTAAATCTGGTTTATCTGTTACGTGTGAGTTCGTGAAGAAATTTATTTTATTCATAACTTGCATCCAAAAATCAGTGGTAATCAAATTATCGAACGGAATTAAAGAGATTCTTTTCTTCCACAAAGTCAGTAGGTTAGAAACGCTCCATAAAATGGTGTTCTCAGCGTGCTCTCGGGAACAGTCAAGCATACAGCATTGCTGAGTTAGGAACTTCGTAGCATATGAAGGCCCTCTCTAAAAACGCCTTCAATCGCAAGTAATTTTGGCGCACCAGCTATGATGATGAAGCCTGGGATATGAGCTGGTCTTGCATGTCACATTTGCATCTTCCACTCCCAGTCTGGCCAATATACTATACCCAGACCAAGCCGTATGGGAAGAGCATGATTACTAAGTGACTGGAATTGCGTGAGTGAACTTACCCTGAGCAACCAGACCGGCGCCTTAGCGGCAAACTTAGCAAACTGCTTTCACCTTCTTATTCAACCGTGACTGAGAGATTTAGGTGGACAGGAATGGAACCTTCAATCATTCTTTCTACTTGTTTCTTGCTTTGTCCAATCAACAACACGTCGTCGAAGTATCGTTTGTACAGAATCAGTGCGTCCATAACTAGAGCAGCCTAACTTCATTGAACACCCTAGTTGATGCCGTTCAGATGGATCTACAAAAGTTCACTGTACCGTAAGCCAACGTTGACAGGACAATAAAGGAACTACATGAGTTTCGCTCCGATTGCATAGAACAGATCACTAGTACGTATAGTAGATTACACAGCGTCAAGATTATCTTTCCAGATTAGATTGCAAAATGAACGAACAGTTCTGTATAAAAGGTTTCAGAACGTTTCATCCGGAAGCAGAGCAAACTTACTCTCGAGAAAAACCGCTAGTGAAAGTATATCAAAGGGCTGTCTCCATCGAAATCCACTTCAAAGGTGATTGCCTGAATAAACCATCGGGGAAGTGATCGGTGGCGCGTTGAAACGTGTGCCTTACGAAGCAAAGTTTATTCTGTTCTCACAAAGTTACCTCTAACCGCGATCAAAAAGCAAAGTGTCATGCTTTTTACCAGCTATGATATCTATCAATTTCCCTGCCCTTTTGAAAACATACGTTCTTGCAACAGAAAGGCTGCTTGAAACCAAAGTAAACGATCACATCTCGAAGCGGTTGACAACTGCACTGACTCGTACGCCAATGGATGACACTCAGCGAGAACAGGCCGCCGCTTCATCCATCGCAAGACACATAGAGACCAAAGTCACAGCGTCAACGTCGCATCCTCGTTTGAGATCTTGATGAGCACACACAGACCATACATTTTCGAGTATAGTGAACCGCCGTTGGTCAGCCGTCGACAGCCGGTTCTGTGTGCACAAAAACGACTGACTGTCAACCTTTGTATCCCGTGGATATAGCCGTGAGTATCAACCACGATTTGTCATTTTGATCGTTTCATTTTGGTCATGTTGGTTTGGTATTCATGTCAGTCACACGTTCACGACTGACAGCAGTGTGCAAAAGGAATCCACCTCGTAATACTTGTATTCCGATTATCCTATTCTAACGGCTAAAAGGTACAAAATGCTCCAGAAAAATGATGCTTGAACGTCATTATTTCGGTGTAGACATCTGTAAATCTAAATTTAATGGATGTGCACATGAAAACAAGCACTACGTTCCATTACGCAGGAGTTCTTAGCGACTTGTTCTAGCGACGTCTCGGTGACCGCTCTTCAGGATTTTGTAGCGTACAGCATTCCTGCTGGGTTGTATGCCAGGTTTCAAACAGCAAGAATGCTGGAAACCGAAGGTAACTTTCAGAAACATATATGTGCGTCGTGTGGAAAGCATTCGCAATACGTTTGTCGATGAAATACTGTCGATGATGTGGACACACATCAGCCCGACAAACTTGTGTCTCCATTTGTGACTCGTGGTGTGCATGGAGTACAGTGGATATCTAGCAACAAACGACTTCCCAGTCAAATCGTGTTTAGCGGTCACAACAACCTTACGCTTATCAGTTCAGAGAATTTGCATCGGAGCTGTACGAATGATAGCAGTCATCATTTAACCAGACTTTCATGTTTCAGTGTTGCAAATGTCCTCGTGTACCCGCCCGAAACATAAACATGCTACGCAACATCAGTTTATTCGGTGTTCTCAGTAATGGTGACGTCTTGTGACTTATGTGAAAAGATCATTTACACCTGTATGGTTGGTTCTATATCTTTTTGTTCCAAGTAGGCGGTCCTCATAGGCTTTATATATTCTACGGACCTCGCAGATACACCATGTCAACTGTAGAAATTTTCCAGTGATCGGTTAAACCCGGTACGTTCAAATCCAACCATTCTCATGTGCTGATCCGTTCTCAAAATACCCGCGTTGCTTGGTTTCAATATGTCGACATGTAGTTACGATGAGAGTCCGAAACGCAAAGTCACTTCATAAACCGCGAAAGCCCTATCACGGTTCATTGCAATGCCATCAGAAAAATTCACGAATATATTTGATTTTCACCAGAAAGCTTGCCACAGTGCAATATTCCAAGCAGTGTTTTACAACTTTGACCAAAACGATTTGGAGAGAAAACATTCCATACGTCAAAGAGTTAGAGCGGATGAATTGAGTTGAATCTTTTCACAAGAATGCACTGGTGATCCAATATGAGCCAGCAATATCACAGATAGTGATGGCTATTCCCAAAGATAAGGACCATGTGTTGACGAGGCCAGCTGCTGTGGTTTCGCCTGTAATCAACAAACAGATAAAAGTGATTCAGCTGTGAGAATAGTGAGGCCCTACGAGATGATGTTAATATGTGCGCAGCACGTTTGAAAATACGAACGAATGATACATGTTATCATGAATTGCACAATTTCTCTCCATATAATCATCCATTAAAAACTGACTCTACCAAGAATGCAGTGATGGTAAACTGAGGTTGATAGCCGACACACTATTCTGTCCATGCCACACAATTCATAACTGATCTAAGCTGTCGCATACCTGTGGAACTTCGGTTATCTCGTGTGAAAAAGATGTACTAGAGTTTCTGCCTCGATGGACCTCGTCGGTAGTAAATTCTCTTGCCATGACCAGCAGTAGAACTGCGACCGCAAGTCAACGATTCCATCTATTGCAACTTTGAGCTTACATCGTGCATGAGTGACGGCAACGTATTTTACTGTTCCGTGTGTAAGCCATACATGAGCATTAACAATCACGTTGCATACGGGTTTTATGGATTGAGAATCCATTGCATTTTATTCATTTTCTTCATTTGTTCATCAATTTTTGTGGCATCTCCGTGCGATCTAGTCGTTCTCAACTTTCTGTCAGAACCACTGTTCTGCATCAAGAACACTGGTATTGTAAGAATTTCTCATCTGGAAAATGAATACATGGGGTATAGACTTCAACAACACGGCAGACGGAAGCGCGTATTAACAAAGAGCACGAAGTCAAGGACGTCAATAGTGCTACGGTCGCTAATGCCCAGTTCGAGTATGGAAAACACTATGTCATGCCAAAGTGCACTCCTGTATTTGCTGCCGGTCGCCTCAATATCCAAATGCATGCCCGCCACATTACTGGCCAATAAAATGAGTAGTGTATTGCGATCGCTTGTCTCAGCTACACTATTTTGCAGAGATAGGTTCGAAGACTAGCAGCGTGTTGATGTGTAATACGACCTAGTAGCCTTAAATATTCGGATTCATAGTAAACGCATAATGATGCCCGTAAATCTTGTCATGTGAACAACGCCTCCTTTCGTTACTCGCTATCTTGTACAGTTCGTCATATGAAACAGGTGTGTTTCTGATGATCGCGTGTATCTATCAGAACAAAACCTTGCTGGATCAGCCAATCAACTGAGTGCTAACTCAGGGCAATATGGTGTTTATTTCTGGTACAAAGCGGACAGACATACAAGACACGCAAAGTGTAGGGCGGTTTTGCTGAATTAGGTCATCGACCGTTGCGGTCGGCGTTCAGTGCGCTTCCGACCTTTGGGGTGCAAAGAGATGTAAGATAAAGATGACATGCTGAGTCCTTCATCACAAGCTGTTTGGTTGAGCTGATGAAAGTTCTCATCTCCTCCATATGCGATGCTATGTTACCATATGATTCGGATTCATTCAGAATACTGTGAACACTTTCATCGCATTTGCTCTCAGCCGATTTTGAGACCTGAAAATCTCTGGTGTACGTTTGTTGTCTGCTTCACACAGTGGTCCACATGTGCTCGCGTCTGTGTCAAACATACGATAAACATCACTTCAATGCTTTGTATAGTCAGTTCAGAGAAATACGCAAGCCTCCTGCTCTCTAGCACGCCATGATGGAGATCACTGAAAGGAAGTTTTGTGTTTCTTGTAAAGATGCGAATGTAACAGAAGTTTCCATTTCCGTACATCCGAATTAGTAATAGGTTAAATGCTCTCACGATATTCTTCAATTTATATGAGATGTTGGGTGAGAGAGGAACCCACTTACCGAAAGAGCCGCGCGTAATATTTGCTCCCAGAATATAGCCGTGTCGTTTTCAAAGATAGCATCGAATGTAGTCGCCTATCCCGGAGCGACTTCGACGGAAACGAAATATCTTGAAACAAAACTTCGCAGCTGACGAACAACCACAAAGCAAATTGGGATTGTAGCGTAATCGAAATTTGGCTTTGAATTTCGTGCCGTTGTAGGCAATGTGCTCGAGGATAATCCGAAAGATGCCCTGCGCCCATAGGTAACCGTTTTCAAAATTTATTAAAAATCATCTAACCCTATTAGCCAATGCAGGAACATTGGTTGGGTGGGTTTCTACATAACACTAAATCACTTGTGTACATGATTATTATCCAGTTCAGTCCTCAGAGGTCTGATTTTACATGTCGCATATTCATTAGAGAAGGCTTGTTGAATCTCTCGCCAACGATTCAAGTTGACACCGAGTTACGCGTGATGTGTTAATGCAGCAAGTGCCTTTCCACAATATTCAACGACGGTTGAAGAAGTCTATCTTCGAAACTGTTAATGAGAAGGCACTCGTGGAAAATGGATTCAATACGGTGCTAAATGTTTCAATGTACAGACAATTAAATCTCCCACCTCGAATGTGAGAATCCCCGGGAACTGAACAAGAAACGTGGCCGCACAACGAATTCAACAGCGTACATACATGATGTTATATGCATTTGATCGAAATTTGGTGTGACACCAGTTACTGAAAACTCTGCAGGTTTACTGTATGACCGCTTTGTGTATACGTTTGCTCAATTGTGTTATTCACTCTCCTTGGAATTTCGACCTGAACAACAACAAAAACAGGAGGCTTTTGAACCCGCTTTTTACATTTCTGGGACAATAATTGCATCTTCCCCGCAAACTGCGCGGTGATATATTTTTCAACGCATCTTCAAGAAGTGCACCCCGTCATGCCAAATCTCGACACAGATTCAAATGGATCGTAAAAAGTTGTGAGCGTTGAGGCAGTTTCGGAAACCTTCTGAAAAAATTGCGTCGGCAGGAGGGACAGCTTCAAGGTTTAGTCTGTCAGAATACATGACTTTCCAAGAAAGTACTTCACATGTTCTACAAGACTGCCGAGATATGCAGGTAAGATAGTGCAATTGTTTTGGTTGAGCGGTAGACGTTACCCTAGTTCATCTGTGGAGAACAGGGTTCATTTCAACCATTCTTTGGTGTCCTTGAAAGAAACAGGCATCCCTGTCTCAGATTTATTTTAAGAAAGAGGCCTGTAAAGACAAACTGAGAGTGAGTATATGTGAATCAGATCGATGAGTATTTTCAAGGATCGGAGCAGCGAGAAAAAATGCATGTCTTGCAATACGAATTCATAAAACGTAGACATGATGGCGCACTTGGTATTCGCTAAGGAGCTGAAGTATACTTGCCTTGTAGTGCTCCAAAATCAAGTAACACGTTGTTGTCTCTGTGGTATTGAAGGTTTGCGGCAAACGTCGAACCTGGCGGCTCTTTTTGCTAACTTGTAAGCATAGCATTTTAGTGAGAGCAAATAAAATGCACACGCGTTGCTAGTCATCCGACAAGTATGCCGCGGTTTGCACAGCTGCAGCTGTCAAGGTACAGCAAACGAAGGCTAAGCGGTGAGGTTAACGCTTTTTGTGAACACAACAACGAATTGATTCCCAATATGATCGGTTGTCTTATGAAACTAAGGTTCTTGTAACCTATGCCACGTTTTAAACTGGCAATGCTCAGTAAGTTAGCCTGCAGTTAAGTAGTGATAAAGCTGACCATCAATACAGGCGAATAGACATATACAAAGCACTAATCTATTCTCGTGGTCCACATTTTTCTCTGTTGAGTGACATTCCAGTTGATAGAGTGCATACATATTGGTTGGTGAAGGGAATATCGCCTACGACTAAGTTAGCGGGAGGAAATTAACGTTGACCTGTGTCCACCAACTTGTTCACAAGCAAAATTCCTGTTAAGCAAATGACATTCATGTATTCATTTGCAAGCTTCTGCTACTAGCTTGCCCAATCTTAATGAACAAGTGCCATTAATGTACAGCGGGTCACTTGAGATCAGGCCACTAATTACTAGTAAATGACCAACGGTTAGTAAGCGGTCACAGTATGTAAACCAAACAAGTGATATTGTGTGTAATGCACTGCTTGATATTAACAGCAGTAAATAGCGTCTATGCAACAAAACGTGAGAGAATCTCCTTATCCGAATCGGAGTTCGCAGTCTGCCCCTTGTATGTGTGGGAATAGCGTGTTAACCACAAGACCAACAGCTTTACAGTATGCACGACCGAATGGTCAAGTACAGACACTCGACCACAACTTTGTAAATATATTTGTTATTTTTCCCAAATCGTTTCGAACGAAGAATAAACAGACTTACGTTGCTCTCTCTTATCCATACCCCAGTGATGAAGACATGTCAGTTACTCTGATGTTACTGTTGTCATCAAACCAACTGAGCATGATCTGAATGCGGAGGAGTTAACTGAGTGTTCAATAACCTGGGTCCCCAAAACTTTACCACAGCTGTGAAAGCTTGTCATATAACCTGATAGTTCAATACGATATGGATGTTCAGTCGATAGAATTGGAAACAAATGAGAACCTGACAACCAGGAGTTGAAATAAATTGAAGTTAATCTCAACAAAACATTCCACCTAGAGTTATTTTAATAGCTCTTGGCGAAATCAACTCACTTGAATATCCAAAAATTCGTTTCCGGTCACCGTGAGCGGAGGTTCGTTAAATTAATGTCATCATGGCGATTACTTTTAAAAATTTTCCGCTGCAGTAATTTCTCGCAC
>QNGE01006019.1:22809-36033 GCA_008508345.1 Paragonimus westermani | reverse complement strand
GATGAGAGTAAACGAAATGTTAACATATCGCAACATGTCTTCCCTCTGTCCTGACGAAGTACCTGAAGGAAACCTAGTGCTTCAAATAGCCCATGTTTTAAATGTAAAACAGTGCGGTTATTTAGCGCTGCAATAAGTAATCTCTGCATTTTCATATACATTTATTTCATTTACTTATTTCTGCATCCATGTATTAACATACAACCATTGTCACACGCTAACGACGAATGAAACGACATCAGTACAGCACTGCGCAGTCTGAACTAGAAAGCCGACGCAAAATGGACTGGAATTGTGTGACAGAGCATGCTGCTGTATTGTTGATGCCGTTCTTGGTTTCGTTTGTGTAGGTCGATTGCATGACTTACTGGGCCTCGGCTCATGCTTGTCTGTGTTGCTTCCTTTGACGGGACTGTTGCTAGGACCTTCACTCTAGAAGGACGCTGATCCCCGTGTCCCAACGTTGCTCCGGAGGGGCAGTCAGTGACGAATGTTGTTTCGTGTGTTCTCTGTTCGAACGCGTCCTTTCTTTTTAGGTTCCCCTCTACTTATCGGTACGTGGTCTGTCGACCGTGGAACGAGATTCATTTTGTGCACTACGATGCCGGATTTCGAAAATAATTTACGTTGATGTCGTTTTTGATTAACAGCCATTGAAAACGAACGGATATCGGTCGATAACACATAACAGAGTGACCTTATTTCTTGCACTAAGCTCCAAGGTAATGGGGCGGAATACAAGGTGAAGTGTTTTTTCTCCACGATAATTGGAGATTTCACGGTCTACGACTAGGATTCTTGTGACTTTAAAAGTAAATTCAAATGTGACTGCTGACTAAAACAAAGCCATACTCTAGAACTGAGTCTACTGAAATCTCACTTCACGCATTTAATTTGGTTACATCACTGCTTTCCTGGCTAATACGTCAGTTCAGTGGTATTGCTTGCGTGTTGGTTGCCAGGTGTTACGCAGCGTCTTTTTTCAATATGTCACTGTGGTAGCCTGTTGGGACTTTTTCGCTTACCGGGTAAGCTGTCTTCATGTGATTTAACTCCCTCCGGTCAGCCTGCCGAAACCAATTTCTGACAAGCTGCTATTTATTTTATTGACGCTATAGTGCTTTATGTTGACAGCCGCAAACGACATAGATTTGAACCACATGGTTCACGTCAATGTTTTCTGGACTTTCACTACGTTCATTCGGGAACTATGTGTGTTGCTCGGGACAGTCAAAATGTACCACTACACCACACGCCATTCTCTATGCAATGACCTGCAAGCAGTTCGTCAACATCTTACAATGTTGTTTTATATATAGCACATAATGTAAGCAGGTTTATCAAGGAAACATTCACTGGTTTGTGGAAAATGTGAAAACACAATTTGGAGCTCAGTTGAATATGAAAAGTTACACTGCACAACATATGCATTGTAATGTTATTATCAGGTCATTGTAGGCCGCACTTATTTTTGTACACGTGGGCCTCTACACTTAGACGCATATGCGTAAGTCACAGGACTTACCTTATACACTCCATTTATGGAACTACTGCGGTATACCTCAACCGTACGACCATAGACAATCTCTACTGAAGATGCCAGAAGGCACTTTGAGAGATCGAATAGTACTGTTCGATCTCTCAGATGAGTTACGTAAGTCATGGCTTACACATGTCAGGAGACATGGTCTCTTCTACTGTCAGATACACAGGGTTGTGAAGTGCCTCGTAATGATTCCGTTGTTTCCCGATTGAAACCACTGGAAAGCTAGACGTCCCTGTAGCCCCTGCTGATGGTGTAAAAAGGTTTAGTTTTGCTATCGGCATTTCTGGGGACCTTTTAGTTCCATAAATTACAGACTCCTGTTATCGAATCTGAGAGTTTTCAACCTGTCACCGTTGTAGCTCTGCAAGGCTACTTCTTCGGATAGAGGAATTTGTTGTTGGGAGATCGTTCCCATAGGAGAAAAAGGAATCCGGACTAATTCAAGCAGTTCATGGGATTTCGTGGGTGTCCATCCTTCTCTCCATATTGTCATTGATCTATGCCATTCATCAGGCATCGGGACTAAAATGACCCTGCCCCATCTCGCCGATGGCATCAAAATAGTCGAATATACATGGCATAAACCTCCTTGCAATGAGATCGTCAGCGGCTTTGTCGATCGCTCCGGCAAGAACTACGTTCACGCCGGGGAACCTGGTTAGCCATTGCTTTCTCCGACGCCTCCGTCCGCAAATACCGTGAAGTACAAGAACCGGAATGCGAGCATCGAATGCGAATGACAGTAGCTGTGGTTCAATGACGATGACTGGGCTTCCAGACACAGTTGTTAGATTCTGGTTGCCATAATTGTTCATGTCTCGACTTGGACAGCCTTGTAATGCCCGATCCACGTGTGACCTTATATGGCACACGACGACAAACAAATTGGTATGCCTCGGTGCAATACTTTGCTTCAACAAATCAGTTACCCTCTCCAAATCTTTTTTTGTACCTCCTATTTTGCGTCAGCTGCCTGCAGCACTTTCACATATGTGACAGTCTCATTCATCCGTGTTTATGCATTCTGGAAGGCCAGTTGCATGGGCTAGTCTTCTCATAACTTTTGGATGTCCCCTTCCTAGTATTATCCCTGCTTATTTGTCGTTGTCAACTGCTGAGCAAAGTTCATCGGTGACATTGAGTTTAAGACCTCCGAAAATAATTCACGCCATGTATTCGGCGGGGACACAGTTCGGGATAGCATAATACTACTGTTCTCGCTGACTTCGTGAAATCGCCTCTTCTATCTTAGGGAGATACCGGTTTGTCTTTCTGCAGACATAAATTTGTGTGGGCCACATTGGATTGGCATTTGCGAGTTTCTGTTCTCTCTGTTGATCATATAGTTTTCCGATTTATTCTTCGATCTACAGACTTCAAAATTTCATTAATCAAGCTTAAATCTACGTGGTTAAGACAGTCTCTAAGAGGTATCTTGCACTTCGAAGCTGTAGTGAGCAATCCGAAATACTCGACAAAACGGTGAATACCGTTTGAAGCAGTTTGTTTCAAAAATGTCAGATTTAACAACTTATAGTCATTATGGCCAGGATACCCTTAGTTTCAGTTGAACAGAAGTACTACGTCCGCGTTGCGTGAACACCGTACGAAGCTCTCTCTTACGTCCCAAGTATTCAAACTGAAGAGGTCTGAAAAATGTGGCTCACGTTGCTCTTTACGCATCACCTGTTGATTAGTTCTCCACAGATCCTAGCATTGAGTTAAGCATGTGACTATGGCACTCACAAGGAGTGTAATGACATTACAACTATAAGGAACACACCAGTTTTTCCTCACCCTAAAGTCGGTGAGACAATATGCAACCCTAGACGAACAGTTTTGTAAAAGGTATGGAACTAATGAGGTATATTAAGCAGCACATGAAAAGAGAGTACCGTCGAGCTGTCAGTGAAGACATGTCACCAGTAAGCAAGACCGCGACATATTTACCTATCTTAGAAATCCGCATAATAATTAACTTGACCTACATGGTGGCAAAATTATGAGTGAAAATATCAACTAGTTTTTCATTCTAACATAATATAAAAATCATTGAGCGTCTTGTTACGCTTAGCATTGATTGATGGCTGTCAGAATGTTCTACTATTTCTATTAGTTCGTCTTGCGGACTCACATGGCAGTCATACTTGTTAAGAGAGCAATACCTAGGGACAACATGAGTAAAGTTCTGTAAAAAAAATCAGAGAATACAGCGAGACCATTCACATATATCGTGGAGAAGAACAGAGTGAGGGTCACACCCTGACGAACCCGGTAGTTGTTTGAGGTGCCTGTTGATTTGTGACCATTTCGTGTAGTATATTGGACGTCTTGTTAGGCGTAATCATTTACCAATTTTGAACGCATCGGATTTAGTTTTTTCCTGCGGAATTTTCAAAGCCATATTGCGAATCAACATCGGAGTGATAGTCAAAGTAGCAGCTTTGCACATCCTACTCGTTGTTGAACGTTGTGGTGTTTAAGTGAAACCATCATTTATGGACGTCGGCCGTTGTTCGAGAGGGATGACAATTGACTCAGACTAGATCGATTATTTGGGGAATAACATGCACTTGCACTACATAGGAGTACTAATTACGCACACGTTTATATTGAACACCTCTGAAAGCACAGACCAATCCACTGGGTCTAACCCACCTCTATAATAAATTGACAATTGTTGGCCAGCAATACGTATAACGCCGCTTCAGACTTTAAAAAACGTGGCGGTCTGGTTTATATACGTCTTCAGAACAAAACCACACTTGGCCTTCCTTAATATTCACCTTTCCTGTTGCAGTGAGTTAACGAAGTTTACTACAAGTTGAAAACCCAGTTGTACTGGGTTGAGTAAATTTTCCGTGATTGTCACAAGAGCTCCTGGATCTTCTCGTAAATGTATGAAGTATTGTCTATTGACCCCAGATGAAGCAGTCGTTCGTAATTGTCTAAACAAGTTTGAACAATCCGCTTGAGATCCCGATCAATGCTCTCACCTTGCAAAAGAGTATGCTACAGGGCAATTCAGGTTTTAAATGTTATATCGTTCAATATCTTGGACAAAACCGCGAACCGTAGTTCTCGTGGATAGTTTTACTCATACATACCAGGCCGGGGGCTAGTCCAGCGGTAACGATTGTCGTATGGCGATCAGTCGCGATGTCAATTTCTGTTACCACGAATGCTTCTGCAGAGGTCTGGTCAACATAGCAGTGTCCAATATGCAGGTCGTTTTACATTTCATATGACATCACGCATATTGTGGTGTTTGGACTGCAAATTCAGCTTTTAACTTTCTACACGTTACAGAGTGGATATGGTAAAATTGGAGGGCCGTCTGTGGTGCTTCTCGAAGCGTTTTGTTGAGCTCTATACTCTTCTGGACTCGGTTTACATCACGTGGCATTTTAAGAATAGTTTCGCTGAAAGATGATCGTTCTAGGTCAGTGATATGAGCTGATATGACTTGACGGCTAATTTCATTCCGTCACTTGTCGCACGTAACCATGCTTCTTGATTCTGGGTACTGCCTGAACTTCTTGGCTCTTTTTTAAGCTGCCGTGAGGATGTTTCATCGGGCTTCTGACAATTTCAGGAACTTTTCACGTATTATTTGCGTGCTATGCCCACTGCCTCTTATACCTGTCTGAATTGTTTTCAACTGTTTAGCGGAGCAGCAATTAGGGGTTGTATGGTTCATAGTGTTCAGGTCGCGTTTATTGAGCACACTTCAATGGGAAACGTAACCAGTTTCTCAATAGCCAGCCTTTGTGATGAGTGATGTCTCCATATTATCAAATTGAAAAGAGCAATGATATTCCATCGCACATGATTGTTGAGGATAATAATGGAGTTGGTAAAACAGGACTTTGATGATCGGTCGTTCTCCACGCATGCCAATTAGATTACAACCGTAATCACCCAGCTGAGGTGACATCAGTGCCTATTATTTCGTGTATATATGACTGAGCTGTGTGTTTAGTTCAGAGCCTAATCTGCTTCAATAAATCTGAATAGAGTCATGATGCATGATCAAACCGGATCCAGAAAAACAGATGGAGCAATGGCAAAATAAGTACACTTTTTGCAGCAAACACATTAGACACAGGATGACGAGATTGCCTTCCAATCTGGTCTCTCAAACGGTACGCGGATCAACCTGAACTTTCACATTCACAGCAAAAAACACTATGTGCCAATTGTCATTTTTATGAGGGCACTTGGAAGCTACTGAAAATGTTTCTGACCGCATTTTCATGGCTTCTGTTAACGGCAGCAATAGATCCAACGGAGAAAGGTGGGAGATTTCAGATTTTTGACCATTTTCTGGGAATCACAGGACTTACTGCTGACAGAGTAACATTACAACGCTACGGCTGTGACCAATTTGTTCGTTCCTAGGAAAACTCCAGTTTTGCTGGGGAACACTAGTCATGGATTCATCTGAAGAATGCAGACAGTGTTAGGCAGACAGTATATGTGCTATCGTTTCAATGCGTTGATCAATTCGGATTAATTTAGTTACCTGCTAACCAATCTGTTCTCCACGGTGAGACTTCTGAGGTCATATATGTTAGCGTGTGTTAGAAGCAAAACCATAATTTCGAAATCCCAATCGCCGCCTCTTCATCTTCTATATGGAGATTGCCTTGTTCAACTGATAACTGCTCCCTCATTGCACTCAGCCATATATAAAGAAGTGATGTAGTTCAAAGCTGACGAAGGGAGGTCTGCTGGACCGTCGCCAGTTATGTCTATACAGTGATCTGAAATTTTGGCTGCACCTTTTATGGAGATATTCACAGAATCCATCACACAGATGACAATTGCTGACTGGTGAGACGCATCACGTCGGTGGCGCCAGTAGCTTTTAGGAAGTTCCTCCTTAAACGTTTAGTCTTGTGAAATAGCTACACTGATCCACGTTATTCCGCGTATTGTTGGCCTTAGCCCACTGTTGACACATTGTATTGTTTTGTCCATTCAGTGTTTTCATCCCTCAATAACCAGTGCAGGGTAGTTAGTTTCTGTTTCCCTGATTATAGTAATGCTTTCAGCAGCAGGAGCAGCAGCAGTAGCAGAAAGATCTTGTTTCGCATGGCATTCAACCATCTTCTATAATTTTATCGAGTGTTTTTTAATCGCTCCCAGTTCACTCGCTTAACTGCTCAGAAAACCCCCTTACTTGTCATGAATTCGTGTATCCTCCAGAGTGCAAGTCCTCCTCTATCTTTCACTCCCATTTATATGAGCCACATGCCCATTTCCAAGGACTCAGTTGTGCTAAAGCGTGCTGATTTCATTGCCTTTGGTGTATACCGTTTGGATATTTTCTCTCTAGCCTGGGAAATGTCCTTAATGAATTGGATGGTTCGTGGAATGCACGCCGCTTGTCGCCCACTACGTCTAGGTGTATTGTTTCATTTTCCGTCCTTAAAAATATGCCTGTCAGATACAATTCCAAGACGAGTTCCTTCCTTTGTCCCAGTCTGTTTGGTCTTTAGATGTACCTTTGGGCCACAACTGGACGTGATCTCTTCATGGTATCAGCAATCTCACTTTTTGTGTTTCACCCTTAAAATTATTTTCAGCCTATTATATTTTCGTCTTTTGTTTTATGAATGCATGTGTACGTCCCCTTTGGCCGTGGTGTTATCTGATCATTTTCCTTGCTCTTCTAACCAAAGATTTCTAACTTCTTTCTAGATCCATTAATCACTTGTCTGACTGTAGCCGGGTTTTAGCTATAATCTCATTGACTCCATAGTCGTGTAACATGTTTAAGAATGCAAGTCTCTTGATTTCCAAGAATTCGTACACATCAATGCCCCGATGAACGCCGCCATGGACGCCGTGGACACCTTTTTGGAAAGTGGTTCAATAAAGCAGGCGGCCGGTCGGTCGGTCGTGCTGACAGAAAACACAAGGTACGACTGAGGGAGTGGGCAAACACCAAAAAATCACTCTGACACATTTTCATTTTTTGTAATTTTTTTCATTTCTACCACCTTCCGCAAATACAGGCATGAATATACGACCGTTAATAACATCGCGCTAAAGTAGTATAACCTTTCACACCTAGCTTTTTCTCCTAATGTGAAGTTGCTTTTACCGTCATCTCTCTTCCGTGGCAAGTATCAACACTGGTTGAGACCATCCACGTCATGGACCTACCTCATCGACGCATATCAACTTCACTGCTTTGTAGGATCGTTCGGTATGTATGATTTAACCGCTTCGGATCGATACTTCGGCTACGGTTGTGGGTTTATGAATATTCATTCTTTTGGAGGTTCGCTTCCGTTTGGTCTCACATTCAACCAGTCTTCAGAGTGTGCACAATTTTTTGCGCGGTTTTTTTGACGGTGATTTGGCCAAGCCCGTTCTTCTCACACACCACAAGTGGCTGACCAGACTGGAGTGGTTGTCACGGACTTGGAACAAGGCGCACGACTGCAATGAGCGCTTCGCCCTAGCTGCTTGGGTAGGCCAGGCTTTTGCCGAGGATTTGTCAGAAGACGCCGTGGTGGGCTCGGTGTTCTCGCGTAGATTTCCAGATGATAAACCTAGGATTTCAAGCGTTTTAGCGGGAACAAATTAGTCTCGGCTTTTTGGCCTCTGTTGACAGAGTATTTTTGTTCCACTCGTGCCCTATGCACCAAAAAGTTACCTAGGATCACCCATACTTGTTATCCAATAAAGTAATAAGCATCTGTATACTGTATAAACTGCGTTTAGCATCAAAGAATTATAGTGATACACAAATTCAAGATGAATCCCGCATCCGCAATTACTGGCTTTCTGTTTCATTGCACTTGCGTGTCGTCAACACTGCTGTCCATGCAGGTAAACTGGAGAGATGAAGAGGCTAGCTACCTGTACAGGTCCTTGTCGAGGTCAGTGTATTTCGGGTTGTACTACTTCTGGCATTGATGGCACGGTATAGAGTTTTGTAAGGACACTTTTCGTCTGCAACGATCGCAATCGCTTGTTGCCTGGAGATAGACAAGGAGCCGCTTTGTCTCCAACTGGCCACATGCGCGTCAGGAAAGTTGAAGTGAAGCAGAAACCCTGTGCTTGCAAACGCGGGATTCTTAACTACGTGCACACTTTTAATTCTTTCATAGGGGATAGGATAGACATTTTCCAGTGGATTCCATTTGAAGTGAATTGGGAATTACAACACTTGAATTAGTACATAACGCTTGCCCATCCTGGTGTTGCACTAACCAATGAGCAGTTGCCTTCTCAACTGCACAAGAAGGGGGTGACTGCGAAGACACTGAAAGTGGAAGCTCCCAGGGAGAGGACAGCCGTTTCATGGGGCCGATTCCACACTACGTCGTCTCCAATTGTATTACTCTAGTCAGGCTCGGCATCGTCTTTTTCTTCGCATGCAACATCCCTTGTATTCGGCAGTAGGATGCGCGCCGACTCAACCAGAAAGTCATTAGGCCTTTTCGTGACCTTACCTATCACGTTCAGACCCGAAACAGTGTATTAAATTCAACCAACGCCAACCTAATTGATGTGCCTCTCGTTAGCTCTTAACAGAGGAGTAGGATGCGTGATCAGCAAAGTAAAAAAACCACTGATCATGGTCAACTGCAAGCCGCATTTAGAGACCGAGACCGTAGATAACGTCCTCAATGTGACTTTCAGGTTTCTTTGTCTATCGTAGGAAGTGTGATGCCGCTGTTGTAGACGTCAGTACAACGGTCCACCGTCCAAACAGAATCATAAACGTTGATTGCACAGAAGTGGTTCCGAAACCGACTTCAGTGCCTCCTTTCATAATGTGTACAAGACGGTCTCGAATAAAATCAATTAGTGGAAAAATCCGGACCAAAAGGATCCCGTTGGGAGAACATTCAACGAATCTAAAGGCACTTCTACAGTGTTTCTACTGACCAGGATTCTTGGTGTAGATGCGGCGCCTGTGGCAAAAGAAAGTTGAAAGGGAAAAGCTTCTTGTTGCTATCCAGATAACCCTTAGTTGATGTGGCCGCGAAGGCCGTGGTCATTCGCTACAGTTCTTGCATGAAAGTGGTGCAATATCACCTGAAAACAGTACTTTCTAATCAACGCAGTTGTCTGGCAAGCTTGGATCCTCGATTATTTCGCAAGTCACCACCCGTTTGACGAATTTGCAAAACCCACCGCTCGCGTTGTGATTAAGTGCGAGTTGAATAGGTTTGAGAGTAGGATATGACCCCGCGTCACGGTCTTGATAAAGTTTGATCCGCAAGACCGTTTTCTTCCCCTCATAACAACTTGTAGCGTTCTCATTGAGCTGACGACCACACCCGCGCACTCATGTTCACCCATCCCAGACCAAAACACTTGAAGACTCGATCAGTGCCTTCGTGGTCTACGCAAAATAGCCTACAGCGCCAAGCTACGATCACGGATCTTTCCCAGAAGACGGCGAACGCCGTGTTCATAGTACTACGACTGACTGAGGCTTCAGAGTTTTCCTCAGAAGCGGCGTTTTCAACATGCTGGAATTAAGCTGATTGGACTTGCGCGAGGACCCTTCCAGAAGACTAACTCTTCGGTGACTGCATGCCTTGCTGGCCCCTTTCACCATTGCGCTAAATCCTTATGATGTCTCCCGACTGTGCATATAAAACAGTGGTTTTGCAGACTAAACAGATGAACGTAACACCGCTCTGGGCCAACCGTAAAACGCCGCTCTGCTGACACGCAACATAACTGCATCGACTCACCATGTTTTTCATCAGTCTTCATCAGTTACTCAAAACCCTTAAATGAGTTAACGGCAGGCACATGGTCCGTCCTGTTTTCTTCATTATCAAGGTCTGTGGTGAATGCAACTAGTAGTCACCCTTCTGTTGTATCAGGCTCGCGATTGTTGTACCTTTGTTGTCGAGCCAACCGAGCGCTTTCGATGCTGGACACCGATCATATCGCCATCACAATCCGTTCTTTGAGATGCCTCCACGCACCGATAGGTAATATGACTGTTAGAGCGTCTTTGAGGCAAGCGACAACTGCATGGTGGGGATTAGTCCTGGTTACCAAGTTTTGCAGCTGGTCCGTGGTGTACTCACTTCCACCTATAATTGGCGTCCTGCCTGTTTTGCAAACGGCACGCTGTCTACGATCACGTGGAAGGCCAATTATACCGGCCACTCTGAAGGTTAGCCCACGCTATGTTATCCAACTGGATACGAGTGTCTTTCAAGTAACACAAACGGAGCACAACGTTGAGGATCTCACTGACCGTATCGGGCCCTAAGGTCCAAACACCTCTGGCCAGGTCTTCCAAGTTGACTACTCATCGATGTAGAACAAATTGTTTTGCAAATGACACCACGGAATTGGTTCTCCGTAGTTCCGGTGATACATGGTTGGGCCATACACATCAGAATAAGTGTTTCAATAAAATTTCATTGCATCATGACACGACACGACGGTTTGTGGAGTTCGATGACCTACTAAACCAAACTTGACAAAGTGAGCGTCACACCGGCAGTCACTTATGCCAGATGGGCCAATAGGTGGGGATTTGACAAACTCATCTTTCGATCCCGCATGTTGAGAGTTGCAAAGAGGAACCATTTTTCTGGAATGATGATTCCAGTTCCGACACATTTCTACTCACCCAATGCTTTATGGTGCACGCTGTTAGCCACGGGCTTGGTTTGCGATACCTGCTCACGTTTCTGTCCAGGCCCAGCAGTATGTCGGGTCATACACACTCACAAATATTCACGGCACTGATGAATCTGTACTGTTGGTACCGCATCCTATTGTAACCTAGGTCGACTTGTCTGCTGCATACAGTAAGCGGGTAGAAAAACTGTTCTTATTGGCCTCTACTGGCTCTCGTCAATGGTGACTACTGCACACGTCCCACAACATGTGTAGACAATTTTACAAACACTTTATCGGTAAGTTGTAGCCCTTGTTCCCGGTTTCTGTTGCCACGTATTCAAGCTAGAAATATGAGCTAACATGGGTGCCTTTGACATTCGCATTTCTAGACAGATCAACAAGCCTTTCTTGCTCAGACGTTGTACTTGCTGATTTTTGACACCTGCTGAGTTTCATGGGCCAGAATTCGCGACAGCATTCAGTTTTTCAGACTGAAGGCACCCACTCTTTTTACTCAATACCGGTTTCACACTCCGGGTGACTACATGACCCCTGCTGATCGGACTCATGCAGGCGAAGCCCTCAGCACAGCAGCTACAACTTGTTCGGTGACTTTGACTCCCGTTAATAATAAACCCCATGTCCATAGGACCAGCTCACATCAGTGAATCTTCAGAAATCTTCATTACATCTGCGTATGTCACACTTGGCTGCGTTGACCTCGCGGTCAAGTACGTCTTTTGCTCTAATGTGGCTGCTCTGCGTAGCTCGACGCAGCTCTGAGATGGTCATGCTGCAAACCCCTGGGTCGGTTGCGCCTGAGGCGGAGTTTTGTTCAGGTGACATCATTACAGTCGCGGATGCAATACATCAATATTTTTCATTGATATCTAGCTGCCACGCAACTCTCAAGGCCAAAGCAGGCTCCGGTCAAGAAGACGACGGAAGGGGGGTGCCTAGCTATTAGAACTAGCTACATTTGTATTCATTCATTCAAAATTAAGGTGTCCACACCTTGCGAACGAACGGGCTTGGGTTGGTGCCACACCACCTGTGTGTGCGCCTTTTGTAATCATACACCCAGCATAGACCAATCTTTTCCAGCACCAATTTCAGATATGCTGCGCGTCATTGTTATACTTGACGCCCTCCTTGAACCAGACCCGGTTCTGAGTAGGCAACAAGTTTGTTGACTCTAAGAAACCTGGCAATGTTCAGGATTGCCGTTCTTACTGATGTATATCCCCTTATTCAGACCATAAATTGGCATGTCTTTCTGTACATTTTGGGTAATGAGCCCGACACCTGCAAATGCTGACTGTTAGGCCCGGTTAGTCCGGCAATAAAGCCTAAGTGTCAAGCTAATCTGGAATGCAAACGCACTAATTGCAATCTAGATGATTGTATAAACCGCTCAACCCAAATATCATAGACTTCACGAAGCAGGTGCCACATTATGTGGCACAGTGGTTCGGGCTCAGGACTATAGTACGTAGTAATGTGTGGTCCTTAGGCGTAGGCTTATATCACATGGTTTATGACAGAGTTCCTCCGTAAGTGCAGTGTGCTTACGCAGGAGTAATGAGCATTGTTCGGGGCAGTTAATGTTGAATTATTACTTCATTAGTTGCTGTCTGAATCATCTCCTAGGGTGTTTGCAGGATTACTGGGAAAACATTTCAGTTTCGTAAAAATTGCAAACTACTAAGAGTGGACCACGATATAGCCCATAGTTTGGCACTATAGAGAGAAACATCAAATTGTTGTAGGTCTTACACACTCAGTTGGTACCCGTATGCCTTGTGTAGTTTACTAAGTTCATATGCCCCAACCAATTATTAAATAATATATATTTCTCAACGCATGTGTGAGAGACGCGCTTGGTTACGCGCGATCACTGTGGATATTTGCAAACCATACATAAACGAATAATTTAACAGTAGCACAAACGTGAAGTTTCTTGCAAGAATTACGTAGTCAAAGAGGGAACGACTGCAGTTTATGGAACTTTCACGCACGCAACAGAGAAATAGGTAGTTCGCTTATTTCACCGATTC